>KV015664.1:176679-190743 GCA_001598015.1 Dorcoceras hygrometricum
CCCAAGGCAAGGACTTCAAAGCCGAACAAATCTGAGGATGTTTGCCACCACTGTCACAAGCCTGGACACTGGAGGAGGAACTGTAAGGATTATCTCGAGCAGTTGCGAACTGCAAAAGGTATGTTCTACATTGAAATAAATATGTCTCTTAACTCGACTTCTTGGGTACTTGATACCGGATGTGGATCTCATATCTGCAATGATTTGTAGGTAATGAAAAGAAGCCGGCGTCTTGGTGAGACCCACTTAAGGCTTGGAAACGGAGCAAGGGTTGCGGTCGTAGCTATATGAGATGTTTATTTATTTCTGTCTTCGAATTTTAAGTTGTTGTTGAGAAACGTTTTATTTGTTCCTGAATTAATATAGAACATCATTTCCGTTTCTATGCTTGATAGTGATGGATACTCTTGTCATTTTGCCAATTATATTTGCAATATTACAAGAATTAATGTTTAACTGGAATTGGGGAACGAGAAAACGATCTATACGCCTTAAAATTGAGAGAAGTTCCAACTCGCAATGTGGAAACACACACAACAATAATAAAAAGAAAAAACGATGATTTGAACCCGGCACAACTTTGGCACGCTAGGCTAGGTCATGTTTCCTTAAATAGGATGAACAAGTTGATTAGGAGTGACATGTTTAATATGTCTGATATTAACTCCCTACCAACTTGTGAGTTTTGTCTCAAGGGAAAAATGACAAAATTGCCCTTCACGGGCAAGCCTGAACGTGCTCAAGGCCTATTGGATTTGATCCATACTGATGTATGTGGCCCACTTAGCATTGGTACTAAGTCCGGTCACACCTACTTCATCACCTTTACTGATGATCACTCTAGGTATGGATACTTGTACTTAATGAAGCACAAGTCTGAATCATTTGAAAAGTTCAAAGAATTCAAGGCTGAAGTAGAAAATCAATTGGGAAAAAGTATTAAAACACTTCGATCCGATCGAGGTGGAGAATACTTGAGTGCCGAATTTCAAGACTATCTTAAAGAGAATGAGATTCTCTCACAGTGGACCCCTCCGGCCACACCACAGCTCAATGGTGTAGCGGAGCATCGTAATCGAACCTTGATGGACATGGTTTGATCTATGATGAGTTTCACTGAACTTCCTACCTCGTTTTGGGGCTATGCGCTCGAAACGGTGGTAATGTTGTTGAACAATGTCCATACCAAGGAAGTGGATAAAACTCCATATGAGATATGGATGGGCAAGCCACCCAAGTACTCATACTTGATGATTTGGGGATGTCTTGCTACGTGAAGCAGACAGTGGGAGATAAGCTGGATAATAGATCCATCTTATGTTACTTCATTGGGTATCCTAAGAATTCTATTGTATACTATTTATACTATTCCAATGAAACAAAAGTGTTTGTTTTTAGAAATGCCACCTTTCTGAAAAGGGAATTTCTACTTGATAAAAAAGGCAAGGTAGTAGAACTCGAAGAGGTTCGAGAACCAACTGAAGTACCAAGTGAATCTTCCACACCTCGAGAGCCAATACTTGATATGGACACACCTAGGAGATCTGAAAGGGTTCCTAGGGCTCCTGTTAGATATGATTTCCTCCTTGAAGATGATCAAAGTGATCAAACTGGATGTGATCCAAGAACTTTCAAGGAGGCAATTTCCGATGCCGATTCTAATTTGTGGCTTGAAGCAATGCAATCTGAGATTGACTCAATGCATTCAAACCAAGTTTGGACCCTTGTTAATAATCCCGAAGGAAAAGCTCCTATTGGGTGTAAATGGATATACAAGAGAAAACTTGGGCCTGATGGTAACGTACTAACCTACAAGGCGCGATTGGTCGCAAAAGGTTACACTCAAAGACAAGGTGTTGACTATGATGAAACCTTCTCACCAGTCGCAATGTTCAAGTCAATTAGAATCCTACTAGCCATAGCCGCATGGTACGACTATGAGATATGGCAAATGGATGTGAAAACTGCATTCCTTAATGGAAACATTAAGGAAGAGATCTATATGACGCAGCCCGAGGGTTTCACATCTGTAGGAAGTGAGCATAAAGTATGAAAACTTCAGAGATCGATCTACGGTCTCAAACAAGCATCGAGAAGTTGGAACATGAGATTTGATGAAACAATTAAAGAATTTGGTTTCATCAAGAAACCCGAGGAGCCATGTGTGTATAAGAAGGTAGTTAAAAATGCTGTGACATTCCTTGTACTTTATGTTGATGACATTCTACTCATTGGGAATGATGTAGGAATGTTGCAGTCAACTAAAGTATGGTTGTCTAGTAGATTCTCGATGAAGGACATGGGCGAAGCATCCTATATTCTGGGAATACAGATCTATAGGGATAGATCGAAACGGATGCTCGGACTCACCCAAGCAACCTACATCGATACCATACTTAAGCGGTTCTCTATGGAAGAGTCCAAGAGAAACCTACCTATGTGCCATGGGGTCACTCTATCTAAGTCTATGTGTCCAAAGACTGACGAGGAGATAGAGAGTATGACACGTGTGCCATATGCCTCGGCAATAGGTAGTATCATGTATGGTATGATCTCAACTAGACCAGATGTCGCATACGCTCTGAGTGTCACGAGCCGCTACCAAGCGAACCTCGGCCAAATGCATTGGAAGGCTGTGAAAGATATTCTTAAGTACTTACGAAGGACTAAGAATATGTTCATAGTCTATGGGGGTGGTGAACTGAAATTGGAAGGCTATACTGATTCAAGCTTCCAATGCGATGTGGATGTTTCGAAGTCAACATCTGGATTTGTATTCATGCTCAATGGTGGTGCTGTCTCTTGGAAAAATTTCCAAGCAAGACACCATCGCGGATTCAACCACCGAGGCTGAGTACATCGCAGCATCAGCTGCTGCTAAAGAGGCGATTTGGATGAGGAATTTCGTCCAAGATTTGGGTGTAATCCTGAAGGATTTGGTCCAGTCCCGATGTACTGTGACAACACAGGTGCCGTTGCGCAAGCAAAGGAACCTAGGTCTCACCAAAGATCCAAACACATACTGAGGAAATACCACATAATCCGGGATATTGTGGCTAGAGTTGACATAGTAGTCGAGAGAGTCGCATCTGCAGACAACATTGCTGATCTACTTACGAAGCCCTTGCCTGGACCGTTTTTTGAAAAACATCACGAAACAATGGGACTATGTCTGATGAGTAGTTGGCTTTAGGGCAAGTGGGAGATTGTTAGATTAGGTGCCCAACTAGACAACTTGTGGCGTGTGGGTTCTTATTGACTATATGAAAAACGATCTTTATTTATGAAATTTGTATTCTTTTATGGCATTCTTTATCGTCATTATTTTATAATGTTAACAATTGTGTTGGATAAAGACCTGGAATGCACCATAGTGTATGTTAGATGTGATAGTGGATATGATGGCTATCATGAAATACATCTAATAGTCATTGTATATTTTAAACTCGTTCCTAGTCGATTGGGCCGTCAAAATGAGGATAAGGTCGCCCGAGTTTGAGACTAGCATCTGCAATGTGAAGTACCACGTTTCATTGGTAGGGAACATTGTGATGTTCTGAGCATGCAGATGGATAGTGACCTGGTGATCTATCGAACTACCCTCGTTCGGACTTTCCAAGTGGTTACCATTTGTTGAGTGGATTAAGTCCGAGGTCTTGGTTGTACAGATTAGCCCTTATTACTCGAAACGTCATTGAGACTATACATGATAGGTGCCTCACTTTGACCCGTTTACCAACTCAGTTGGGGTCATCAGGTGGCGGAGTTGGGTGAGGTCCCGATGCATGTAGGAATCGATGCTTCGTTGTCGAGGATTCACCGCTCGCCATTGTGCGTGGATATCCTATTTTATCTTAGGAGATAATAGTGTGACAAATCTCTGGGCAGAGTACTAGATGTGTTTTAGGTAAATGGGTTTACCTAGTAACACATGCGATGTCACTATTTGATCTCCAAGATGTATGCATGGTTGTTGGATCTCTAGTGACTCTCGATTTACCAATGATCGTTGATCTGATCGGGATATTTGTGTTGAAAGGACCGTACTGTACGCTAACCATGACCGACTGGTTCTTGTAGGCACTATCAGTGATACCTAGGGGATCATGGGACGATGTTTCTAGACGCTTTACCATGATCCGATGGGTTAGTCCGAAAATGTGGTTTCAAAGTCACAAATGTTGTGAGCCCACGACTAGCTGTATCCCTGAACCATTGAGGGTCACACAAGTACTGGTTTCTCAATTACCGTACGGAATTAAACTCAATTTTTTGAGAATTGGAGGAGGAAGGATGGAAGTGCGACTTCCTAAAATTAAATAGTGTCAAAATACAATTTCCCTAAGTTTGGGCTAGTTTGACTATCCTTGAAACTTACAGGGGCCAAACTTCTATTTTGGATTAGGTGGTCCGAAAAATTGTTTTCATAATGCTCAGTTTTGTAAACTGTGTAGATCGGTCCGATCTGATCGTCGATCGAAATTATGATGGAGCCACAGTGATGGACTTGAAACCAATGTTCACCCTGGGCCTGGGCCCGACCCAAGCCCATTAAGCTGGTTCAAGCCCATGGAAAATCTATAAATAGGGGCCCTGGGGTATTCATTTGAAACGTACCAAAAGCTCTTCAGCTTATATTTTTCTTTCTTCTCCTCTCCTCCCCACGCCTCCGCCGCCGCCGTCGTCGCCTGCCGCCGACGCCGGAAATCTCATTCCGACCGTTCCGGTGAGGAGATTCCATCAGTGAAATCTTCATCGAGTTTTCTAGTGTAGACCGGCGAAAGAATTGGGTTTCCGATCGTGGACCGGATTAGGAGGCCAAAACCGCCAACTGTTGAAGTGCCGATTTTCTCGTGAAATTGGTCGGAGCCAAGCGCCTAGACGCCAACAAGGTACCATTCTAAACATCCTATGTATGTTTATGAATTGTTTTACAGGTGTATTGACCGTTCCTGGTCTCCAAATTTTAATTCTTTCGCTGCGCCCCGAGAGCGGGATCCGAATCCGCCGCTGCGCCAACAGATATATCCAGCTTCTAGCAACTCCTTCAATTACTTCCTTGGCAAGTTCCGATGGAGCCATGTGGTAGGGAGCTTTGGATGGTGGTTGAGCCCCGGGGATAAGCTCAAGGACATGATCTACTTCTCGCCGTGGAGGTAACCTTTTTGGTAGTTCCGTGGCATGACGTCTTGAAATGCTTTTAGTACATCCTTGATTTATCGAGGGTAGATCATTGCTTGGAACTACTTCTCTCGGCTTAAGGGCAGCCAAATAAGTGACTTCATTATTCTGCAAGCCCTTAGTAAGTTGCATGGCCGATAGTAACTTAGTGGCTGGACCAACTTCACGTTTGATTGGCACCACACATTGGTGCTTGGGATCCATTATGCATAAGGAGTTGGAGAATGGCACAATCATGGAAAATATGCGATCGAGGAAGGAGATTCCTATAACCATCTCATAATCATCCATAGGAATAACAGAAATGTTCTCCTTACCTTGCCATGTGCTGATGCGTAGGGGCGTGTTGCGGCATGTGCCAACAACGGGAACTTCTTTGGAGTTCACTATCTTGAGGAATCCTCCATCCTTATGTGGCTACAATCCAAGTTTCTCGGCAGCATCTTTGGTCATAAAGATCTCCGAGACTCCGGTTTCTAGCAAGGAATTGATTCGACGCCCCGCCACTTCCGCTTTTATGAACATCATTCCTTTAGGATGACCAAAAACTTCGGTTTTGATGCACTTTGGTGGCGGAGCGCATCGAGATGGGTAGTTTCATTCTCATGCTCCGTATCCTCCCAGATAAGCATCGACAATTTCGACCGTTTAGGGCACTCCCTTGCCCAGTGCGGACCATCGCACAAGAAACATTTGATGCTTGGCTTGTCACCTTTCTTCTCGGGTCCCTTGCCTTTGAAGTGTGACTTCTTTGTATCGCCTTCCTCCTTGGATGTATGTTCTTTGCCTTTGCCTCCCCAACTTTTGGCAGAGTTAGGGGGCTTTGAGGAGTCATTCTTCTTGAACTCGATGAGTGATTCGACTGCAACGATAGCTTGAGACAAAGACTGGACACTACGACGTTGGAGCTCCATCTTTGCCCAGACCTTCAACCCGTCCATGAAGGTGAATAGAGCGTCCTTGTCACTCATATCGGGAACTTCAAGAATAAACTCTTGGAACTCTCGACAGTACTCCCGTACTTCTCCCTTTTGATTAAGGCGACGTAGCTTGGCCCGAGCTTCATATTCAGCATACTCGGGATAGAACTGTTGCTTTAGTTCGATAATGAACTGAGACCAAGTGTTGATGTTTGTGCTACCACGCTTAACATCATCACATCTCCTTCTCCACCAAGTCATAGTAGTTTTGGTAAGATAAAGGGCAGCAGTTCTTACCTTGGTGGCGTCGTCGGTGATCCCTAAACAATTGAAATATTGCTCCATGCCCCATAAAAAGTTGTCAATATCTTTGACAACTCGTTTTCCAGTATATGGCTTGGGAACCTCCAACCTTGGCATCAGGTTGATAGTGCCGACAAGTCCTGTGTTTGCTCTGCTTGTTGCTAGGGTCTCCTTGAGCCACTCTACTTCGGCCCATAGCGCATGGACCATGCACTCCAGTGCTTCATTCCGTTGAAGCAAGTTATGGATAGCTGCACTCAAGGCTCCTTGCATCTCCCCTCGCAAATCATCGTGGCTTCCCTCCGCCTCGATTTGCTCGATATGTTCCTCATGAGTTGCGTGCCTCTCCTCCATGTCGCCGATAGCAACTTCGAGTTTGATTATACGGGATTCAAAGGAACTCACTATGTCCCTTGATTTGTCCCTTCGGCCTTTGGATTGCTCAGTCACATCCGAAATTGTAACACCTTATATGATCTCTTGTACTCGAACCTTGCTCTGATACCACTTGTCACGTTCTTAATTCTTCAAATTCGAACACTTGCGGCACTTAGACTTTCTTCCCCGCAAGAAGCTAAGTAAGCCTTAACCGATTTAAGAATGCAAGGGAACAAAAAAGCTTTTGAGAGAATATTTCTATTACTTGAATGTTTCAAGACTTGATTTATTTACAAATGAATGAGGGCTACCTATTTATAGGACCCATCCATGGGATGGATGGTCAAGATCGATTAAATCTTACGGTGGAGATCAAGTCTCCAGAATGATCCAGGGAATATCCAAGAGAATATTCCATGGAAGGATCTACATATGTGCTACTCTACATTCATCTAGAATCTTTAACTATTATGTTGAGTTTGTATGAATGTACAAGATGTTTCTACAAAATTCCACTAAGTGGATACTAGAACCTTGGAAGCCTCCTATTGTGGTCTTCTTTTATGGCCCGTGATACACGGCTATGAACTTGTTCCAACCTAGTATAATAAACTCATGAGGTTGATCTATTTCATTTTATGAGAAACGAAAGAAGACTTTCATCTCCAAGTTTACCCGACATAACTGCTTTACTTTTGTTATGGGAGTGAAGCAGTGTTTTCTTGAACTTATAATTTAAAGAAAGTTGCATTCTAAAGGACGGGTGATCGTGACGCTATCGCACGATTAAGATGTTTGAATAGGTTTTAATGGGCTATAATGAACCCTGATAGCAATTTGAGTTTATCATTTTTCATAAAGCCATAATGGTAGGAAGTAATTGCTCAAGTAACTCGACCTAACCCCGTGCGTAACAATCTCGTATCATCTATTTCTATTATAAAAGCGTGATTTTTCCGTCATTTATTTACGAAATTGCCTTTAACCTTTCACTAAATTCCTTGTACCTTCAATTAAATAAATTTGTTGGCTTAATCTATTAAATATATTTGGTATGTTATATTTACTACGGTTGTGGCTTTCACTATTTCCAAAACTTTTTGTATCTAGATTTGAGGGATCACAAATATATTCATATGTTTATACGGTTGTGTATTTCACTATACTGAAATCCAATGCAAAAGAGTACGCATGAACTTGGATGAACCTCAATAACATGATGAGTTCGGAGGTGAATTATTAGATCTATAACAGTCATATTTTCTATTTCTAGCTGGACAAAAATAATGCAAAAGACCCAAACTCGGTAGCACATGAATTGTTGAGACATTTGAGTGAAAAATAATTGATATTGATATTCTTATCTAGGTGAGAAAATGAAAATGAAGAAAAAAGATTGCCAAATAGTTGAGTTTTTCACATTTATATATATATATATATATTTATATTGATACTGTGGGCATCTTGTGTGAGCACCTGTGTGGCACCTGGTGATAGTTTTGAATTCGGTTGTCCCACAACCCATGTCTTGCTTAGATTTAAACCTATTACACTGTTTTCATTATTGGAGCTCCTTTAAGGCTGTGGAGGGCTCCTCTAAACAACAAATCAACCAAAGACTTTCTTTAAAGTTCTCTAAAGCTTTTCGATCGCGCTTGGGGAGATTCAAAGTCGGAGCTATTCTGTGCAAACTGTCGTTCAGCTTTGAGGCAAGTAAACTCTGTTTCTTTCTGAATTTTTGAAAGCATATATTTATTTCCTTTTGCATGTTTGCCAGTTTTTTTTAAAGTTTTTCAAACGCGGAGACGAGTTTTTGATGAATTATTGGTTTGCTAAAGTATGTTTCAGAAAGGTTACTGGGAGAATGCTTCACGAAAGTTTGAGTTAGCTTTCTTTCGAATTCATGGGATTTACGAAAGAAGCTTCAAAATGGAGTTCTCTGTGTGTTTTCAGAGAATAAGTCATGCTGGATAGTTAGGATGAGATTCTGAGCTGATAGGAAATACTGGTCTAGATAGAACGCTGTTCTTGCCTGATAAGCTTAGCAAGTCTATTCGAACTTCTCCAAGCTGTTTCAGTACCGTGATGTTATTCTATGCTAATATGATTCGTTCAATGATTCAGTTCACAATTTGATTTCTGAGCTAACTCATTTTAAGTCAGTTTCTTCTTGAAATTTCTATACCGCAATTACAAGCAGTTTACGAGTTTATTCCTGGATGTTTCCTTAGATATTTTCCTTTGCTTCAGACTGAGGAAATATTTAAAGCTGTTAGTCATTATTTAGCTAAGATCACGATCTGTTTATTTTTCCCGAGCTAATTTTAACTCGCGATCTGTTTATTTCCCCTGAGCTGATAATAAGTTCATGATCTGTTTATTTTCCTGGGTTGGGTTTAAGTTCGCGATCTTTTTATTTCATAGAGGCATTTCACGCTCATAATCTGATTTCTCAACCAGAGCTGTTTCACGCTCGTGATCTGATTTCATTGTCGCTGAGTTGACTTTATTTGACCATCGTAATCTAGTCTGCTCGTTTAAGTCGTATTGACTTTTCCTAATCTGAGTTGACCAAATAGCCCAAATCTGATTTTCTATTCTGAGTTGTTCTACGCTCCGCGATCTGTTCAAACTCCGAGCTAAGCAGTTTCAGCTTAGGTCCACTCTGGACTGATACTATAATCTCATGTTTAATTCTTCGTTCCATTACCTTCGATTCGAGGGTATAACTCAAATCTGTTCGAAGTTATACCCAATTTCAAGATATCGTTCTTCAGCTTAGAGCTCTGCTATTTGTCATTCGTTCCTGAGCTGATTCAAGTTTCTTCTTTGATTGAACTCCTATGAACTCCCAGTGGCTTTCGAACATCAAAATAGTTTTAAAACAACAAACCATATATGTTTAAGCGATCTTATTTCAGATCACAGAAAATCAGTTTTGTTGGATCGAAAATACAGTTGAAATACAGCTCGAGAGTGCAGAAAGGGGGGGGGGGGGTTTTGAATGAACTCCTTTACTATTTTTTTCAAAACTCTTTTCAAAAAGATTTTTAAAACTTTCGGCTACCTCTAAGCTGTGTTACCAGCGAGAATCTCAGTGTGCTGCTGTTCTCTCGAGTAACAAGAAAATGTGCGGAAAGACTCGATTGAAAAGTGAATCGATAAACTAAAAACTGGAAGCAGTAAATAAATCTAAGTGCAGTAAAGTAAAAGGGACAAGAGTTTGTTTATGAAAGTTCGGAGTTTAAACTCCTACGTCTCCCCTTCTTCCTTCAACAGGAAGGATTCCACTAGAAGATTTGATTACAGCAGCTCCTGCTCTAACCCGATCTGACAGCCAGCAAGCTGCAAGAACTCCTAGCACTTCTACAACAAAAACAGATGCGCAATCTGTTCTGCAAATACAACGACAACTCTAAGCTGTTTAAGCTTTCACACTTTCTATGTACTCTGTTTATGATTTACAATCAACACAATACCACAAAGTGATTATAACTAAAATGTTAGGATAAAATTTATTAGTTTTGGTGATAACAAAATAATACTAGTTGCTATTGGACAATCAGCCGTTGCAATTAACAGGAAAACATTTTCAGTTGACGGGTTGATTTTCAGCAGATGGTATTTTCAGCCGATGGTTACTGATTCAGCAGTTGGAACTATCAGTTGTAAGCTACAGTGGATCGGTCGTGATATTATCAGTCGTTAGTTGATTTCAGCAGGATGTTTATTCAGAGGAAATCAGCAGGCGCAAGCATTTGAGAGATAGCGTGTTTTGTTAAGGAGTACAAAATGACAGCGTTTGGATTAGTCTAAACGACAGCGTTTGGATTAGTCAAAACGACAGCGTTCAAATAAGTTGAAACGGCAGCGTTTTGATCTAGCGCTATAATCTTAGTCATTGGAGTTTGCGTTGATAATTCAGCAGATGGCTACAGTAAAATTCAGTAGATGGCTACAGAAGAATCAGCAGAGAGCTACAGTGGATTGTTTACCAGTCGATGGAACTTAATGTTAATGGAAGATAAACGATGTCGTTTGGATAAATGGATACGACAGCTGTTAGGACCGATTTAAGACTTAGCAGCGCTGCTTTGAAAGATTAAATAAAATTTTGCGCTGCTATTAAAGGAGGTGCAATACCTCTGGTTCTTGAACATTAAAACAGAGCACCGGAGACAGATCTGGTATGAATTAAAATCATGCGGAAAACACCAGAACTGAATCCTAATATTTTAAAACAACTTTGCGCAAACAGATTTCTGTAAACCCAGCATGTGAAATATGTTTGCTATGTGCAAGTGTGATTTCTGTTAAGCGTGCTAAATTAAATGCAAGTGCTGAATGAATAACAGAATACAATACTCAGCATATTTGTTTATGGAAGTTCGGACTTCAATGTCCTACATCTCCCCTTCTTCCACCTCGGAAGGTTCCACTAGAAGATTTGATCTATACATCGTGTACAGACCCGATCCCGCAACCAGCAACTGCGAGAACTCCTAGACTCTACCAGCCCTCGACTGTCACTCAATCACTTGTTTAACGCCTATGTAGGAAAGGCTACAAACACAGAGTTTAACGTCGTCGTGCTTGGACGGGAACTGATTGAATTGGGTTTGAGATTCATTCACTATACAATGAATGTGAATGAATCTCTGTGTGTTTGAGATTTTTACAATGAAGCGCTCAACTCTCTGTTTCTCTATTTCTCACACACTAGGGAATTTGCTTCTACAAAAGCTGATTCTAGCTCAGCTGTCAACTGCAATAAGCTCCTCTTCGAATGATAGTTGACAGGTTCGCTCCAGGTTCATCTTCCTTCTTATTTGTTGTCTCCTTTTGATTTAATCTTTTCTGTGAAACAACAACTCTTCCAACAGCCCTGCTCTTCAATGGCGTTCTTCACGTATATAAAGCCTTTGTTTAAATTAAATCCATTGGACACAAATTCTTCCCGTTCAAATGTGTTCTTTAAAGTACCGACAGGGATTGTCCTTTGTGTCCTTTCTTTTGCAGGCCTTTTTGTCGTCTTCAGCATTTTGAAATAAGCTCAGCAGTTGACATCATGTGTTCTTTAAAGTACCGACAGGGATTGTCCTTTGTGTCCTTTCTTTTGCAGGCCTTTTTGTCGTCTTCAGCATTTTGAAATAAGCTCAGCAGTTGACATCCAGCTTTAGAAATTCTTCATAATATAATTTGTCAACTGCTTCGCTACTGGTTGTCTCTTCAAATACTGCGTCTGGATTTCCTGCGACTGGATAAGCAAAACACTGTAGCCTGCGACTGGGTCCACTGTAGCTCGCGACTGGATTCTTTGTCGACTGGTTGCAACTCTCTGTAGCATGCGACTGGATCCACTGTAGCTCGCGACTGGTACATCATCTTGCGACTGGATTTCCCAACGACTAGTTAGATCAAACGCTGTCGTTTTAACTTATTCAAACGACATCGTTTGCTATGCATCCTCGACTGGTTAATTATGACACTGTAGCTCTCGTATGGATGTACTATAGCTACCTGATGGTCATTACCATCGCAAAATCCTTCTGCTGAATTTTAGTGCGAAGGAAAAACGCTGTCGTATCCATTTATCCAAACGACATCGTTTTGATATCGCTAACTTCAAATACCAACTGCTGGTTGCACTGTAGCTTGCGACTGGATACTTCTTCCTGTACGACGTCGCTCTATCTCTTGCGTCTGAATCATCCATCGACTGGGTAATTTTCATCAGCTGATTCATCTTCGTGTCTACTGATCATGATGACATCACCGATGACATCATCATCATTGGTCCACTTGGATGTTCCAGCTGGTTCCCTTTTGATGTTCCTGCTGGTCCACCTTCCTTCTTTAGCGCTTGCAGCTGGTTCTTATCATTCCAGCTGGTTCACTATGCTCCAGCTGGTACAACTTGGCCTTCGCTGATTACGAACAACTGACTCAACTTTGGAGATCTCCATTGCTAATCCAGCTGCCGTCTAAAAGATAAACCAAACCAGCTGCTGAACTTTATCTTGTAAACCATCGACTGTACAAATTCAGCTTCGCGACATCTTTCTTCGATAGCTAGCATCTGTACACTAAGTAGAATTGTTAGAAACACAATAACAGGTTTTGTGTAATTCAAAACTCAGAACTGGATCTGTGTAAACAGATCCATCAACAGCGTTTTGCCTTCGCGCTAAGATTCAGCATATGCTTTTTGCGATAAGGAAAACCAGCAGGTAGCTACAGTGATCTTGGACCAGCCGATACTTTTTAAAGTAAAAATATTTCAAGCGACCAGCTGGTGCATATCGTCAGTCGTTGAAGCCATCAGCTGTTGTACACATATCAGAGATTCAAGTATTCTGTAGTTGCACGAACTATGAATCGATTCAGACGTTCATATCAGAAGAAATCAAGAGCGAAGATTGAATCGTACATATGCCATTAATTGAGGGAATATTATCAGTACTATTCTTGGTAAATAGTACACTGTATCAGAGAGCGGTTTACGGCGTTTGCACAAATATGGAACAACGCCAAATTTGCTCTGACATTGTGCGACTTGCCTCTTAGTGGAGCAGGAATTACGGTGTACAAATTTGACAGAAATTCGAACGGGATTTATTTCCTTTGAAGAATCAAATCTTCTAGTGATACCTTCCGAGGAGGAAGAAGGGGAGACGTAGGATATTAATATCCGAACTTCCAGAAACAAATTCTTGACTCTTATCTTTTACATTCAGCAATTTATTTACTGTTTATCTGTTCACAAATCGATTGGCTTCTTTCCGCACTATCTTAGTTAGCCAAGAGATTTGCATTAAACTGAGATCCTTAAGTCTGGTAATTCTGACTTAAGTTAAGCAGTGCTTGTAAAACATTTTAAAAGAATTTCGAAAATCTAAAATCGAAAGGAGTTCATTCAACCCCCTCCTTATGAACTCCTATACGCATATTGATCCTATTTCTGGGACCATCAATTGGTATCAGAGCCTGCGATCTCAGTTATTGAACAGTTATTTTTCGTGCTTTACTATATCTTAATATGTCGATCTCTCACAACTAGATTCTTTTGTTTTCGAGGGAAGAGTATGATGATTGGAAGATTCGGATGCAAGCTCATCTAGCAGCTATGGATGATGACATGTGGTATGTCATCACAGAAGGACCATTGAAAATAATGAAGCCCAATCTGGCGTTTGCTGTATCAAATGGCGAACCTCAGTTTCTTGAGAAATCCAGACATGAATATACCCATGATGACAAGAAAAAGGCGAACCTAGACAAC
>KV015664.1:219029-236137 GCA_001598015.1 Dorcoceras hygrometricum
ACTAAATACGGTCACACATACTTTATCACCTTTACCGATGATTACTCTAGGTATGGGTACTTGTACTTGATGAAGTACAAGTCTGAATCCTTTGAAAGGTTCAAGGAATTCAAGGCTGAAGTAGAAAATCAATTAGGCAAAGGTATTAAGGCACTTCGATCTGATCGAGGTGGTGAATACTTAAGTACTGAGTTTCAAGACTATCTGAAAGAGAATGGGATTCTCTCACAGTGGACCCCTCCGGCCACACCACAGCTCAATGGTGTAGCGGAGCGTCGTAATCGGACCTTGTTGGACATGGTTCGATCTATGATGAGCTTCACTGAGCTTCCGACCTCGTTTTGGGGCTATGCGCTCAAAACGACGGTAATGTTGTTGAACAATGTCCACACCAAGGCAGTGGACAAAACTCCGTATGAATATGGATGGGCAAACCACCCAAGTACTCATTTATGAGGATTTGGGGATGTCCTGCTTACGTGAAGCAGATAGTGGGAGATAAGCTGGATACGAGATCCATCTTATGCTACTTCATTGGGTATCCAAAGAATTCCATTGGATACTATTTCTACTATCCCAGCGAGACAAAAGTGTTTGTCTCTAGGAATGCCACCTTTATGGAAATGGAATTTCTACTTGATAGAAAGGGCAAATTAGTAGAACTCGAAGAGGTTCGAGAACCAATTGAAGTACCAAGTGAGTCTCCCACACCTACTGAGCCAGTACCAGATATGGTCGCTCCTAGGAGATCCGAAAGGATTCCTAGAGCTCCTGAGAGATATGGTTTTCTCCTTGAAGATGATCAAGGTGATCAAGTTGTTGGATCTGATCCAAGAACTTTCAAGGAGGCAATTTCCGATGTTGATTCTAATTTGTGGCTTGAAGCAATGCAGTCTGAGTTTGACTCGATGCATGCTAACCAAGTTTGGACTCTCGTTAACCCTCCCGAAGGAATTGTTCCTATTGGGTGCAAATGGGTGTACAAGAGGAAACTTGGGCCTGATGGTAAGGTAATGACCTACAAGGCACGACTAGTCGCGAAAGGTTCCACTCAAAGGCAAGGTGTTGACTATGATGAAACCTTCTCGCCAGTCGCAATGTTCAAGTAAATTAGAATTTTGTTAGCCATAGCCGCATGGTACGACTATGAGATATGGCAAATGGATGTGAAAACTGCGTTCCTTAATGGAAACATTAAGGAAGAGATCTATATGACGCAGCCTGAGGGTTTCACATCTGTTGGAAGCGAGCATAAGGTATGCAAGCTTCAGAGATCGATCTACGGTCTCAAACAGGCATCGCGAAGTTGGAACCTGAGATTCGATGAAACAATTAAGAAAGTTGGTTTCATCAAGAACCCCGAGGAGCCGTGCGTCTATAAGAAGGTAGTTAAAAGTGCTGTGACGTTTCGCGTACTTTATGTTGATGACATTCTACTCATTGGAAATGATGTAGAAATGCTGCAATCAACTAAAGTATGGTTGTATAGTAGATTTTCGATGAAGACTTTCCAAGTGGTTACCATTTGTCGAGTGGATAAGTCCGAGGTTTTGGTTGTACTGATTAGTCCTCACGACTCGAAACGTCATTGAGACTCTACATGATAGGCGCCTCACTTTGACCCGTTTGCCGACTCACTTGGGGTCATAAGGCGTCGGGATTGGGTGAGACCCCGATGCATGTAGGAGTCGATGCATCGTTGTCGAGGATTCACCGCTCGCAGACATGCGTGGATATCCTATGCTATCTGAGGGGATAATAGTGTATAAATCTCTGGCCAGAGTACTAGAAGTGTTTTAGGTAAATGTGTTTACCTAGTTACACTCGCGATGTCACTATTCGATCTCCAAGATGTACGCATAGCTATCGGATCTATCACGACTCTCGATTTACCAATGGTCGTTGATCTGATCGGGATATATGGATTGAAAGGACCGTACTGTACGCTAACCACGACCGACTGGTTCTTGCAGGCACTATCAGTGATACCTAGGGGATCATGGGGCGATGTTGCTAGACGCTTTACCATGATCCGTTGGGCAGGTCCGGAATTGTGATTCCGGAGCCACAATGGTTGTGGGCCCATGGCTAGCTGTATCCCTGAACCATTGTGGGTCACACAAGTACTAGATTCGAGATTCCCACACGGATACTCAGCTCAATGTGTTGAGCACGAGAAGAGGATTTCGGGAAGTGCGACTTCCTAAAAGTCAACAGGGGTCAAACCGAGGTTTCCCGCTGTTGAGGGGCAAAACGGTCATTTTGCACTGGGGTTCTGAAAAATGGTTTTTCAGATCATAAAACTCAGTTTTGGAAACTGAGTCGATCCGTCCAATCTGATCGGCGATCGGAGTTACGATGAAGTCTCGGTGATGGAGATGAACTGAATGTTCATTGTTGGACCCGGGCACGTTGGGCCGGTTCAAGTCCATCTCTTAATTCTATTTAATATAGAATTAGACTAGACTTAAACATATCATTATTACAACTCTAAACCCTAGCACAAAAGCCGCCCCTCCTCTCCTCTCCAAGCGCCGCCGTCGCCGCCCGCCGTGCGCCGCCGCCGCCGCCGCCCGTTGTCGCCGGAAATTCGTTTCCGGCCAACTCGACGAGGAGAATCCGTTCGTGCTGATCTCGTCAGTGCTTATAGTGCAGCCTGACGAAGGAGTCTCGGTTCTGGTCGTGGACCGGATTGGCGATAATCTACCGCAATCTACCGAGAAGAGCCGGGTTCTTGTAATATCGGTTGGAGCCAGGCACAAGTGCCAGCAAGGTATTCATTTTTGAACACCCTATGAATGATGATTATTGAATTGTATGATTTTTCGTATTGATCGTCTCCCGGCCTTTTTCTATGTTCTTCCGCTGCCTCGCCGGGGGGCGGATCCAGATCCCGAACACTAGACCACCAGCTGGTCAACCAGTCGGTAGCACTTCTTACCAGCTGGAAGCAGACGCATACACTAACAATGTTCTACATCAAATGGAGTCTGCTGATCCAGCCGCTGCAAACCATCCAGCAACACAGGGGGAACAAAGAACAAATCCATTTGGACTTGATCTCCGGTGGAATAGAAATCATCCACCTGAGCAAGTCATAGGTAACTTCGAATCCCCTGTTCGCGCAAGAGGCCAGCTATCTCATGATCATTTTGATGCTGCATTTCTATCACATATAGAACCTAAGCAGATAGATGAGGCCTTAGCAGACCCAAGCTGGATAGATGCAATGCAGGAGGAACTAAATCAGTTTAAGCGAAGTAAAGTATGGCAACTTGTACCTAGACCTAAGAATCATTCAGTTATAGGAACTCGATGGGTATTTAGGAATAAACTGAATGAAGATGGCGTAGTGACTAGAAACAAAGCTAGGTTGGTTGCACAAGGATTTAGACAAATGGAAGGAATATATTTCGATGAGACCTTTGCACCAGTAGCTAGATTAGAAGCTATACGCATGTTCCTTGCATATGCTGCATACAAAGACTTCAAGGTCTTTCAGATGGATGTCATATTCTGTTAGTTCAAATATATGTCGATGACATTATCTTTGGGTCATCTAACCCCAAGCTGTGCAAAAAGTTTTCTAAGTTGATGCAGGATAAGTTCGAGATGAGTATGATGGGGGAGCTGACGTTCTTTTTGGGCTTACAAATTCGCCAGTTGGAGAATGGTATATTCATCAACCAGGCAAAATATACAAAAGAATTGCTGAAGAAATTTGGAATGGAAAATAGTTCAGCAGCAGCGACTCCCATGATCTCCACAATCAAACTCGACAAAGATGAAGCTGGAACTGCAATCGAGGTATCAATGTATCGTGGTATTATAGGCTCTTTGCTATATTTGACTGCTAGCAGACCAGACATCAAGTTTGCTGTCTGTATGTGTGCTAGATTCCAAGCAGAGCCAAAGAAATCGCATTACATTGCTGTAAAGTGAATATTAAAATATTTAAAGGGTACTTCCAACGTGGGTCTTTGGTATCCCACAGACTCAGGCTTTCAACTAATTGGTTATAGTGATGCAGATTACGCAGGTTGTAGGATTGATCGAAGAAGCACAAGTGGGACTTGTCAATTTTTAGGGGATCGACTGATCTCTTGGTTTAGTAAGAAGCAGACGTCAATTGCCACGTCAACAGCCGAAGCAGAGTACCTCGCTGCTGGTAGTTGTTGCGCTCAAATCCTCTGGATTCAACATCAATTGAAGGATTATGGCATTGATGCTTCCGAAGCTCCTATTCTCTGTGACAACACAAGTGCAATAGCGATAACTCAAAATCATGTGCTGCATTCGAGAACCAAGCACATTGACATCAGGCATCATTTTATAAGAGACCATGTGCTAAAGAAGGACGTCCGGCTGGAGCA
Source organism: Dorcoceras hygrometricum (assembly GCA_001598015.1). Lineage (NCBI taxonomy): Eukaryota > Viridiplantae > Streptophyta > Magnoliopsida > Lamiales > Gesneriaceae > Dorcoceras > Dorcoceras hygrometricum. The sequence goes on from KV015664.1 coordinate 223,403, forward strand.
TGTGTCGACTGACCAGCAAGTTGCTGATATCTTCACAAAGCCTCTACCAGACGCTAAGTTTTCTTATTTTAGAAACATCTTAGGTCTTCTTGAATTGCCTTAATTGTCTATGTACTAACGCATATTACAGGTTGTTAGCTGTTGCTTAAATCAGCTGTAAGTCTTTTGTTCAGGGGGAACGTAAGACTATCAGCTGAGGCAAGTTTCTCGTGTTGGGAGATTATCAGCCGTAGGGGGAACCAGGAGCTGGATTGTTAAGCGTGACATCAGCTGAATATGCTACGACTGGACATACTCAGTTGTTACATATATACAGCTGATGCTTATTTCTTGAATTGCCTTAATTGTCTATGTACTAACGCATATTACAGGTTGTTAGCTGTTGCTTAAATCAGCTGTAAGTCTTTTGTTCAGGGGGAACGTAAGACTATCAGCTGAGGCAAGTTTCTCGTGTTGGGAGATTATCAGCCGTAGGGGGAACCAGGAGCTGGATTGTTAAGCGTGACATCAGCTGAATATGCTACGACTGGACATACTCAGTTGTTACATATATACAGCTGATGCTTATTTGTGACCAGTTCCTGCCACCCTCAACGATATATTAAACCAGCAGTAATGTTCTTACATTTACTATACCAGTTATGACTTTATAACATGCGCGAATCTATCTATTTTTGTACTTTGTTTGATCAAAATTTTGGAAAATATTTTACACCGTACGATCAAAATAGTTTGAAAATTTTTCAAATAATTTCCAACAGTGTACACACTGACGGATGGTTGACACGTGTTGTTACCATGCGAAAATGTCACATCAAAATCTTCTCTCTCCAAAAACTCTTCGCATTCTTTACTTATTTACCGCGTGTGTCTTTCCATTCTCTTTTACGTTGCATATTTGTTTTCTCTCATATTTCTTCCTTGTGCGTATTCTCTGCATACTTCCTTGCGAAGCTTTTTCAGGTGTTCTATCAGTTCTTCTCTTCAACAATGGCCTCTGCGTACTACTCTAACACTGTGCACATCGACTTTGCGTCCGTATTGGCTATGGAAAACCCAGGTATTGTCTCTGTGCTTAACGCCATGATGGCTTCTGGTCTAGAGGGATTTTTGGGTTGCCCTACAGTGATTTATGAATCAGAGTTGGTTGATTTCTTCAACAATGGTTCGGTATGGGATGGTCTGGTGGTAAGTACTGTGAATGGAGTACCAGTGGAGATCTCGGAGCAGTTGTTTGCAGAAACCTTTGAGCTTCCGGTTGATGGGCTGGCAGATTTATCAGACATGCCCAAGGATAAGATTTTCGATGCTAGGAGCATCGTTTCGTTGACAGGAGAGCCAGTTAGTCTATCTGGGAGGAAGGGCCAAATGAAGATTGAATATCGCCTTCTTTGTGATATAATGGCGAAAGCTATATCTGTTAAAGCAGGTTCCTTCAATGCCCTCACCGTGGAGAAGTTTTCGTTGTTGACAGCAGTTGTTTGTCGGATTCGGATGAATTGGGCCAGTATATGTTCAATATTCTGAAGAAAATGGTATCTGCCGGATCAAAGCAAGCCAAGGGCTTTGCTGTTCAAATCAGTCTCCTGCTGGAGAGCATCCCCAACTTGGAATTGGGCAAATCAACGGAGTTTCCTGCCTCTAAAATCCTTACAGACAAGACTGTGCATCGCTATATCTCTTTCAATGATAAAGTGGGTGTGGAAGAAGCTGCTGATGCCCCACCAATGAAGAAAGCACCAAGGAAACCAGCTGTGTCTACGAAGAGACCAGCCATTGCTACCACTGGAGAACCAGTCCCAAAGAAAAGAGGACTTCAAAGAAGAAATCTGGTTCTTCTACATCTATCTTGGAGATAGTGGTTGTCGCACAAGAGGCCGTGCCTTTACAAATGGTTGAGCCATCTACTGGCGTTCCTACTGCTGAGGAACCTGTTGAGCAACCAGCAGCAGAGGAAGATATCTCTGCTGATCAACCAGTTGACAAGATCACTGGTGAATTTTGTGTTGAAGAGGTTGCTGCTGAAATTGATGCTTCTGCTGATAGGGATAAACCAGCTGATACTACTGAGGAGAGACAGTGGTTTGATCTTTCACATGAAGAACTTATTGCCAAATGGGCTGCTGAACGACTAGTTACCACTCCTGATGATACTGATGAACAAGATCACTGGTGAATTTTGTGTTGAAGAGGTTGCTGCTGAAATTGATGCTTCTGCTGATAGGGATAAACCAGCTGATACTACTGAGGAGAGACAGTGGTTTGATCTTTCACATGAAGAACTTATTGCCAAATGGGCTGCTGAACGACTAGTTACCACTCCTGATGATACTGATGAAGAAATCGAAGCTGAGAGACCAGTTTTTGCATCAGTAGAAGCAGTTGCACCAGTTGTTGAAGTTTGTGAGGCAGCTGCTGATAAAGATTTTTTACTTTTCGATGATCCAGACACTGTTATCAATCAAGTTCTACACCAGTTGGATTCAATTTCAGCTGATAAGGATGATAAATCAAGTGATAGAGCAGAAACATGGTTCGATAGGGCTCTTGATGAAATGCTCCGAAATGATGAAGGAGCAGAAGCCATGGATGTTGGTACTACTGGTGGAGACCAGCAGGTACAGTTTTCCGAGGAGGAACCCGTGGAGAAGTCCGTTGATGAATTCATTGATGCCGATGAGGCAAGGTCTTTGGAGGATATCATTTCATCTATTCCAGTCGATGTTCCTTTGCCTTCGGTTGGAATGGAAATTTCAAAGATTGTGTTCGGCCAGACCATTTATATTCCAGGAGTCAATGAAGGGGATTGGTACAAGGCCAAGCTTCCTAAGATTCACCCTGAAGAAAAAGGGAAGGAGCCCCTTCAGCTGAAAGATCCAGCCAAGGGAAGGCCGCATAAAGAACACTATTCATTGATTTGTGCAAACATTGATCTATTTGTGGATTTGCGTGCCAAGGTAATTGATGATGTAGCTAAATTCTTTAATTCTTTTAGTTTAAAGAAACTGGCAACCTTAAATATAGAGGAAATGTACAAGAAAGAGGAGCAAGTTTTGTATTGGGGAGAAACAGAGTCAACCCAAGTAGCTATTCAACGGAAATTGTATATTTTGCTAAAATAGAGGTTTTGGTGCGAAAATTCTTGGATTCATGGAAGAATAATTTTGTGCCTGGCCAAGGTTCTTCAGCGGTTGATCTAAGAGTGATAGATTTGCTTTCACATCTTCACGTATTTGTTTTGGAAGAATTGACGAAGGAGGCACGAGCACGTGGCCTTTCATGGAAGAAGACTTGTTGTTCTAAGATTTTTGAGGTTAGCCCACGAGATCGAGGTGCTGTAATTGCAAGAACCAACACGACTACTCGATCCTCCTGCTGGATACGAACCATGAAGAGGGTTAATGGCACGTGGGTTATTGAACCATGTGCTGACCAGTGGGTGAAAATTCCCAGGCCAATTATTTCGAATGAAGTTCCTAGCCAGCGGAAATATGATGACACTCTTCCACTCATGAGTGAATTTTTCAAATTACTGAAGAAGAGATGGGCTGATATTTGTTTGGAGGTCGTTGGATTTTGGGCTTCTAGGAGACTTCTCCCAGTTGGTTCACTTCATTTTTGCAGGTCTTTGTCAGTAATTGAACCAATTTTTCGAGTTGCTCCTCGCCAGTCTCCTGTCTTTTCCTTCAGAGTTTCTCAGTTTTGTTCCGTATTTATTGATTACAGTTTGTTCAGTTGGCTACCTACCGTAGATATTACAGATTTTCTATCTTCTATTGCGTTGGATAGAACAGTTTTTAGAAGTGAACAGATTGCTCAAAATACAGTCTCAGTTACTCCAAGTGTACAGATGTTAGATGAGCCTTCTTCTTCCGACTCTTCCTCACATGATATTTCAATGGATTTTGCGGATACTGCTGCTGCTGCTCCTACTCCGGATATTACAGATGCCTTGAATCAGTTGCGTGCTTCAATTGATCAAATCTATGAACGAGATGATGGTGCCAAGCTCAGGGATATACTATCATTGCACCTCTCCAAATTTGAGAATAAAGTTATCGCACGCCTCGATGCACAAGATAAGGTACTTGGGGCGTTGCGCAGAGATTCAACTGATCATCGAAATCTCTTATCGTTGGAGTTAAGATCATCTCACAAGCAACTTAGCACTGGAATTGTGACTATTGGTCTCGATGTTGTTGATATTCGGCGAGTAGTTAAGGAGACTCACCAAGAGCTTATTGCTAAAATCAACTCTCTGGATGAGCAGGTGGCTGCTACTAGGAATGATTTTTTGGAGTTCAGTGCTCAATCCCAGCAGTCTTTGAATGTCCTTACCACCCAACTAAACGAACTCGTTGCATATATCAATCGGGGTGGTGATAACAAAAAGGGGGAAAGCAGCAGCCGAGGCCCTCATTCTCAATCTCAACCTCCACCACCTCCTGCTAGTACACCAGGCCTTGAGCAGAGAATTGAAATGGCTCAAAGAAACATTTTGGAGAGGGTTATGGATACTGATAGACGTGAAGTCTATTGAAGGCTGAAAGGGACAGAGAAAGGAGAAGAAGAGAACTAAGTGGATCGAAGAGGAGAAGGAAACATTAAGATAGAATTGGTGTTATTCTTGTACAAATCTTATGTACAATTCTATCTGTTTAATGAAATTTGATTCCAGCAGTCCGTGTGCAATTTATCTTTGCATATTTATTTTTTTCTCGACTGCTAAGTTTTGTCATCACCAAAAAGGGGGAAATTGTTAGGATAAAATTTATTAGTTTTGGTGATAACAAAATAAGACTAGTTGCTATTGGACAAATCAGCCGTCGCAATTTAACAGGAGAATATTTTCAGCCGATGGTTATTGATTCAGCAGTTGGAACTATCAGTTGTAAGCTACTGTGGATCGGTCGTGATATTATCAGTCGTTAGTTGATTTCAGCAGGATGTTTATTCAGAGGAAATCAGCAGATGATTAGCAATCAGCAGGCGCAAGCATTTGAGAGATAGAGTGTTTTGTTAAGGATTACAAAACGACAGTGTTTGGATTAGTCAAAATGACAGCGTTTGGATTAGTCAAAACGACAGCGTTCAAATAAGTTGAAACGGCAGCGTTTTGATCTAGCGCTATAATCTTAGTCATTGGAGTTTGCGTTGATAATTCAGCAGATGGCTACAGTAAAATTCAGCAGATGGCTACAGAAGAATCAGTAGAGAGCTACAGTGGATCGTTTACCAGTCGATGGAACTTAATGTTAGTGGAAGATAAACGATGTCGTTTGGATAAATGGATACGACAGCGTTTTGCCTTCGCGCTAAGATTCAGCAGATGTTTTTTGAGATAAGGAAAACCAGCAGGTAGCTACAGTGATCTTGTACCAGTCGATATTTTTTAAAGTAAAATATTTCAAGCGACCAGCTGGTGCATATCTTCAGTCGTTGAAGCCATCAGCCGTTGTACACATATCAGAGATTAAAGTCTTCTGTAGTTGCGCGAACTATGAATCGATTCAAACGTTCATATCAGAAGAAATCAAGGGCGAAGATTGAATCGAACATATGCCATTAATTGAGGGAACAATATCAGTACTATTCTTGGTAAATAGTACACTGTATCAGAGAGCGGTTTACGGCGTTTGCACAAATATGGAACAACGCCAAATTTGCTCTGACATTGTGCGACTTGCCTCTTAGTGGAGCAGGAATTACGGTTTACAAATTTGACAGAAATTCAAACGGGATTTATTTCCTTTGAAGAATTTAATGACCGTTGAAATCGAAGACTATAAATAGTAGAAGCTGGATTGAATAAAATATCCTTCACTCTTATTATCATCGCGGTCACGCTGTCAAAATACTCTAAGAGCTTTATATCTGTTGAATATATTCAAAAAGCTCACAAGACTCGAAGAACACTACTGTTGTTATTCATAGACAAACCTTCGAGTCCATTCTCTGGTTCATCTTGTTGAATTGAGTTTCTTTCTGTTAGAAACCAGAGAATTTTACAGCACTCAGAAATTGTATTCATTGTTATATTTTATTGAGTCTGTAACAAACTGGCTTTGTGAAGCAGTTCCAAAATATCATTTCGTTACTTGTAACCAGCAGCAACGTCTGCGTGTGAAGTTAGTGAGTCTAGGAGTTCATACAAGTGAGGCTTGTGTGATTGGGTGTGTGCAGAAGGCCTGTACAGATCAAATATTCTAGTGATACCTTCCGAGGAGGAAGAAGGGGAGACGTAGGATATTAATATCCGAACTTCCCAGCAGCAAGTCTGCGTGTGAAGTTAGTGAGTCTAGGAGTTCATACAAGTGAGGCTTGTGTGATTGGGTGTGTGCAGAAGGCCTGTACAGATCAAATATTCTAGTGATACCTTCCGAGGAGGAAGAAGGGGAGACGTAGGATATTAATATCCGAACTTCCAGAAAAAAATCCTTGACTCTTATCTTTTACATTCAGCAATTTATTTATTGTTTATCTGTTCACAAATCGATTGGCTTCTTTCCGCACTATCTTAGTTAGCCAAGAGATTTGCATTAAACTGAGATCCTTAAGTCTGGCAACTCTGACTTAAGTTAAGCAGTGCTTGTAAAACATTTTAAAAGAATTTCAAAAATCTAAAATCGAAAGGATTTCATTCAACCCCCCCTTCTGAACTCCTATACGCATATTGATCCTATTTCTGGGACCATCATAAAATGAATATGAATGTAAGACTTTTGAGAGTAAGGTTGTAACGAATATGATGATGAACAGTGAGCTTTTGTGCGATGTAAATTCTGCAGCGTAACAGTAAGGTTGTTTGAGAGCTTTCGCAGAATTGTAATTGTCGTGAAAAGTGCGTCGTAAGTATATTTTCGCTTCTGTTCATCATAATTTAAATAGAGATCTCCAGCTCTATCAATCTTCAAATGATTTGCTATACCGGTTAGTTGATATTATTTCCATCTTTGAAAAACTTGCCATTCTTCATTCCCGAATCACAAGAATGATACCGTTAGATCCAGATATAGCTGGTAAATCATCCAGTAATTAAGCACAAGATTGATATGATCTGATATGATAGAATCACATCTAAACTGATATATGTGAGATATGAGCTGTTCGCTGTAGCCATGATCTAAAGGCTTGTAAACTCTGAGATGTTACGAGAAAAACTGTGATATGCTCTTGCGATCTAATCCAAAACTTTCTGAGCTGATCTCTGCTGAACTGAACTTCTTCCAGGTCTGATATGATATACAATACTAAGCTGATCTGGAAGATGTTTCTCTGAGTTGTTCTGTAAATTGTTAAAATCAATACTGATATGAGACTTAGCTCTTCAAGCTCTGATATGAATTCTAATAAGCTCTAAACTGAAAGCTGTTCTTGAGTCCTGAGCTGGTCTCTATACTGTTCTCGCTCTAAGCTATTTCCTGCGCTGTTCTAGCTCTAAGCTGTACATACCCGTAGTCTACTGTAAGCTGTTCTTTGTATGAAGCTCTGATCTGAATCTTCTCTAAGCTTATTTCTACACTCAAGCACTATGCTGATCTCGAAGCTTCTCTGAACTGTTCCAAGTCACTCTAATCTGTTCTGCTTACCCTGAACTGAAAGGTGATGCTCTAAGCTGATATGCTTGTCCTGAGCTGAATCGCGACTCTCTAAGCTGAACTACTTGCTCTGAGCTGAATCATGACTTTCTAAACTGATCTACTTGCTCTTAGCTGAATTTTGACATTCTGAACTGAGTAGCTACGCTGTACACTGTTTGCTTTCTCTGAGTTGAAAGCATCTTCGTAAACTGTTAGACATGCTCTGAGCTGATATACGTTGTTCTGAATGATCTGCTCGCTCTTAGATGATCAACACGCTCTGAGCTGGTCTGCGACGTACTAACCTGTTCTGTTCAGCTCTTACCACCGTAAACTGTTCGAGTTCTTGTATTGTCAACACTCAACATGAAGCAAATCCATTCGAACCTGATCTTTGGTGCCATGGAATCACCCACCTGAGCAGGTCATAGATAACGTTAATTCACCAGTTCGCACACGAGGCTATCTTATGCATGGTTATTTCAATCCAGCATTCATTTCTCATATATAACCTAAGCTGATTGATCAGGCCTTAGTAGACCCGAGCTGGACAAAAGAAATGCAAGAAGAAATGAATCAATTTGAGTGAAATAAGGTTTGGAAATTAGTTCCCAGACCATCTAATCACTGTGTTATTATAACAAAATGGATCTTTAGGAATAAGTTAAATGAAGATGGAATTTGTTGGATCTGTTTTTTACAGATCAGAATCTAAGTTTGATTCACACAAAATCTGCTACTATTGTACTAACACTCTACATGACATGCGCAGCTTGCTAAGACTGGAGTAGACGTGAATATATCCAAATTGGAACAGTGAGGGGACGCCTGAGCTGGACTGGTCGAAGATATCTATCTGGAACAGTAAGGGGATGCCCAAGCTGGTACAGTAGTTTACTTCCAGAAGTGCAGGGATCACCAAGCTGGTTCACCAGCTTAGAGTAGGAGCAGCACGAAGATCAAGCGCAGAGAATGAAGAGCAGAGTTCAAGTGCAGAGAGACGAAGTGCAGAACCGCTCAAGCACAGATCAAGTGCAGCGTACAAGAGCAGTGATTGAGTGCAAAGCCGTATACAAGAGCAGTGATCAAGTGCACACTTGATCACTGAGAACGGCTATAATCAGTTCATCTTAAGGATAGTTTACTTCCAGAAGTGCAGGGATCACCAAGCTGGTTCACCAGCTTAGAGTAGGAGCAGCACGAAGATCAAGCGCAGAGAATGAAGAGCAGAGTTCAAGTGCAGAGAGACGAAGTGCAGAACCGCTCAAGCACAGATCAAGTGCAGCGTACAAGAGCAGTGATTGAGTGCAAAGCCGTATACAAGAGCAGTGATCAAGTGCACACTTGATCACTGAGAACGGCTATAATCAGTTCATCTTAAGGATCTCAGTCATTGGGTAGACTGAATCAGAACTGAATGACAGTGTGCTTGCTGATGATTTGGATGAGGTGTCTAAATGGATCAAGTGGACAAGCAAGTAACACCGGGGCTCTCGATGAGAAGAATAGAGCCCAGCTGGTTAAGGATAAACCAACTTAAAGTTAAGAAGACTAGCTGGGAGCAGACAAACCAGCTGGCCGTATGATATCTGTGAGAAGCTTGATCTCACAGATATATCAACCAGTTGGTTGGTAACCAGCTGGTAATGGAGCAAAGCTGGAGCCTTGAAGCAGCTCAAGAGCAGGAAAGAACATAACAAGCTCAGCTGCAAACAAAAAGAGGCGCAGATGCAAAGTTTCTCAAGAAAAGATTAAAGATGAAGAGCAACCAGCTTGATTAAGATGCCAGCTGAGGAACCAGATTTGGACAAGACCAACTCAGACAAACAAAGCAGTTTGAATACAAACATACGAAGACCAAATTAATTGGTTCAAACTGATTTGTTTCGTCCTGTCCACATCAGGTACAAGCAAGCAGAGCTCGATGCAGCAAAGGCTACAGAATCACCGATGAAAAGAGCTCAAGTCAAATAAAGCCTGCGATGCATTTATTGACAAAGGACGCAAAGTACAACAGTGTCAGAAGACCTTTCAACGTCTACTACTTTGTGTCCAACGGACAAATTTCCATGCCAGGCTATAAAACAGAGCACAAGCAGCTGAATGAAGCAGAGCTGAGAAGAGCAAAGTTGAGACAGTGTTGTGCGAACCAAAATGTAAACATTAGAAGAACGCACAACACTGAACCTGGGAAGACAATGAAAAACCAGCTTGCATAGGAACACTTCCCAGTGTGTGAGATTTAATACTTGAGAGATTGAGCATACGCTGTAAATATCACACACGATTCACTCACATATACCTTGAGAGAGCTGATTAGATTAGCTGAGTGAATTAAATTAAACGACTTCCATTGTAGTATGTGGACAGAGACGTTAAACAAGTCTAGTTGTCTTTCGCACTGAGATGTTAAAGAAATGTGTGTAGTATTTCGCACTGAAACAGTAAAGAAGTGTCGCCTTTCTCACTGAGGCAGTAAAGAAGTGAGTTAGACACATGCATCTTGCAGGCTGTTGTGCAATGGTGTGGCTAGGAGTTCTTGTAGCCAAGGGTCGTCGGAGTGGGTTGCAGCGGGGTCGTTGTAATCAAAGTCTCTAGTGGATCCTTCTCTTTGCGGAAGAAGGGGATATGTAGGAGAATTTGCTCCGAACTTCAATAAACAAATCAGCGTATTTCTTTACTGCTTTCTGCATTCATACATACACATCACATATTTACAACAGTGCATAAAACTGTTTAAAAGGCCTTTGAATTTAAGAGTTCAGTTTGAGATATTTCCGCATGATTTAATTCATTACTCAATCTGTATATCGGTGCACAAAATATTCAAGAACACTGAGCTATTGCAGATCAAGTAATAAATAACCAGATCGCTTGTTCTTTCATCGAGCTGGTTTCAACGACCAGCTAGAACCAGGCTCTTGCACTACGCTGGTTTAGCGTCGAGCTGGTCATATACAAAAGCGATCCGGTTTCAGCATCCAGCTGGAACCAGCTCAGTTATTGCAATCTGGTTTCAGCGTCTAGCTGGATCCAGCGTCTTTTATGCGATCTAGTTATTCCCTCTAAGTGTTGGTTATTGACTAAATAACTTCTGCATACATTAACAGAGGGTAAATTTGATCCCAACAGAATTGTAGTAAGAAATAAAGCTAGATTGGTAGCACAAGGTTTTAGACAACTAGAAGGAATAGAATTTGACGAGACCTTTGCACCAGTAGCTAGACTAGAAGCCATTCGCATTTTCCTTTTATGCCGCATTCAAAGACTTCAAAGTCTTTTCTATGGATGTAAAGAGTGACTTTTTAAATGACATCTTAACTGAGGAAGTGTATGTCACAAAAACTCCTGGCTTCGTAAATCATAGATATCCAGATCACGTTTACAAACTGGATAAAGCTCTATACGGGTTGAAGAAAGCACCCAGAGCTTGGTATGATAAACTTTCTAAATTTCTATTAGAGCATGATTTGGTAATAGGCACAATAGATATAACATTATTTAAGTTTGTTAAAAACTATCACGTGTAATTAGTTCAACTTTACATTGATGATATTATTTTTGGATCTAATAACCCAAATCTGTGCAGAAATTTTCGAAGTTGATGCAGAACAAGTTTGAGATGAGCATGATGTTCGAGCTGACGTTTTTTCTTGGACTTCAAGTATGATATCTTGAGAATTGCATTTTCTTAAATCAAGCTAAATACACGAAAGAACCGCTGAAGAAATACGGGATGGAAAACTTCTCAGCAGCAGCTACCCAATGAGTGCCTCAATCAAACTGGACAAAGATGAAACTGGAACTGCCATTGAGGTACCACTGTATCGTGGTATAATAGACTCTTTGATTTACGTAACAGCTAATAGACCATACATCATGTTTGTTATCTGTATGTGTGCTAGATTTCAAGAAAAGCCCAAACAATCTCATTACATTGTTGTCAAACGTATTTTAAAATATCTTAAAGGTACTCCCAACGTGGGTCTTTGGTATCCCAAAATTTCGATTTTCAACTGATCGGGTACAATGATGCAGATATGCAGGATGTCGCATTGACAGGAGTAGCACAAGTTGTATATGTCAATTATTAGGAGATATTCTGATCTCATGGTTCAGTAAGAAGCAAACTTCAATCGCTACATCCACAGCTGAAGCAGAGTACTTAGCAGCTTGGAGCTGCTGTGCTCAGATTTTATGGATACAACATTAGCTCAGGGACTATGGCATTGATGCCTCTGAAGCGCCAATCTTCTGCGACAATACCAGTGCTATTGACATCACACAAAATCCTGTGCTGCACTCTAGGACCAAGCATATCGACATCTGACATCATTTTAAAAGATATCACGTGCTCAAGAAGGACGTCACACTGGAATATGCTTCAACAGAACAGCAAGTTGCTGATATCTTCACCAAGCCACTGCTTGATGCTAAGTTTTCATATTTTCGAACCATTCTTGGTGTCTTAGAACTGCCCTAATCTGTTGATTGCAGGTGATCGTGGAGCTGCTATGCTAAGGGGGAACCTTCAGCTTAGGGGGAACCTCAACCTCGAGGGAACCTTAAGCTTAGGGGGTACCTCAGCTTAGGGGAAAACCTCAACTTAGGGGGAACCTCAGATCAGATGTAATAAGCTTTAAGTCACTGAATGTGCGTGAGCTGAACCTGTGAGACCCGAAAGACTAGTGGATTAATTAAGTTAATTAATCGGGTTTAGTGTAGACCAGATTTGGCATGGGTAGATCTGGGATGTGTTGTGGATCCGGATCCGCACCCCGGCAGGCAGCGGAAGAACAATAAAATTTAACCGGGATGCGATCAATACGAAGAACAATTCTATAATGTATCAACATACATAGGGTGTTTTAACGAGTTACCTCTCTGGCACTTGTGCCTGGCTCCAACCGGTGTTTCAAGAACCCGGCGCTTCTCGGTTGATTGCGGTAGCTACGTCAATCCGGTCCACGACCAGACTCGAGACTCCTTCGTCAGACTGCACTAGAAGTCCTGACGAGATCAGCACGATCGAATACTCCTCGAAAAACTAGGCCGGAACGAAATTCCGGCGAAGTTGGGCGGCGGCGGCGGCGGTGAGAGAGGAGAAGGGAGGCGGCGGCTCACGCTAGGGTTAGGTTTAGTGTAGAGTTAATAA
>KV015665.1:4025-20651 GCA_001598015.1 Dorcoceras hygrometricum
ATCATACAAACACATGCGGAAGCTATCAAAAAGCGGGTAAAATTTTTGCTTTTGGCCTGACGGTTTAAAACAATATAAGTTAAAATAATGCGATACTCAAAATATATCCCAGTTTATAAAAAAAACCAACAGTATAGCATACAACAATCATAACATGTATCACACTCCAACTACTGGATACAATAACGAAGCACAGGGCATCCCCCTGGCTAACTGATACATATATATATAAATATGCTATACGCAACTGGGACACGCTAACCGCCTCCTGGGGCACCACCAGCTGGGTTATAAACACGACCAGCTGTAAAACCTGGGTTCCCTGAAAACAACACAAACAAGGAAACAAACCAAGCCCCAGAGGGACATGGGGTCAAACCCCAGTACGGAGAGCAACAGATATAGCTAAAAGAATGCATAAGAGATGCTATGCATGAGACACCGGATAACAACAGAAGGCTCGACCAACAAGGGAGCTAAGGAACTCAAGCACAACTCCAAGAATCTGCAACAACAGTGGCCACGGGGTGTGTTCACAGTGTGGTAATGAGCCACTCGCCGTGACACTACACCCGAATACCAGATGCATCAAACAACTCAACCTGCCGTTTCCTCGCCCATGAACTGTGGTAGTTAACCACTCGGCGCATGGTGGCTAACGATCCCAGCAGGGAGATGAGAGTGCGGTATTGCCGCTCGCCCTCGCATCCTGGTAAGAATCAACAAAAGCAATACAAGATACGATACAATGGCTGCAACCGAAATATGAATGCAATATGAGAAATGCGTGTATGCATAAGCATAGTAGCTAAAACCAACAGCAATCACATATACACACAGCAACATCCATGTCAATGCACAAGAAGCCATCTAGCATTCAATCTCACGCCAATTCCCAGCTACTTCAAGCTCAGATCCGTACCTTATACTTCTGTGTAATAATTACCACAACAAAGGTCCCGAGAAAGCTGAACAACAACCTGTCAAAGCACACAGGGGCATAAATCATCGGGACTCAAATACACAGAAGGTACTGCCGGGAGTTACAACTCAACCAGCGATCAATCCCATCAATACCACTTAACAGGGAGCTTAAATCAACTTAATAAAGCTAAGATCTTACAACAATTCGAAGCTACCTGCTCACAGCGAACACACGACCATGACAGTAACTTCACGACCTCGTTCTAGCTAACAACAGCCTCCAAGAATGGTGTAGGATGGAAGAGCTTCTCGAGAGGAGTCCAACGCTACCTCACACGTACCAAACAACGGCCGGAAACGATGGGAATTGCTGGAGAAAAGCTACGGTGAACAGTAACCTGGGGTTCAAAGCGAAGAACACAATCGGGGAAAATATTTTGCTAAGTATGGAATCTGGTGCTCGAAATCGAAGACCAAGTCTTCCTTAAATACATCTCGCAAAAGCTGGTTAAATCATCCACCGACATAACCAGCAGGCACCAACAAATCATCGGCTGATCGAACCCCACAAAGCATAATCCCAAACACACAAAACGACGTCGTAGAACACTACCTACGACTGGTTCTCAACCAAAAGCTGGACAACCAGACGACTGGTTTAAACATCGCGGGAATTCTCCAAAAGCTGGTACCAGCTGCAACATATAAAACGCAGCGTTGCAACTAATCAAAACGGCGTCGCACAGCTGACGTCATCAAATCTGGTCGATAACTCTCGCGCAATACCAGCTGCAAGCTACAGTAGCGCACCACCAGTCGCAAGCTACAGTAGCGCACAAATCTCTCGCAGCTGGACAACCAGTCGCAACATCCAAACGACGACGTTTCCTCCTCGCGCTACAGGGATGTTGACCCGCGTTGACATCTGCTTCGGCTGAACAACCAGCAGGCACACACACGCGACAGATCTCTCACTAGCTCTACACCAAAACGACGTCGCTCTAACTTATTCAAACGACATCTCACATTTCTCCCCCACTAAAAAGGATTTTGTCCCCATAATCAAATGACAATTCTGGCACACTAACACAGCAACAACAAAATACAAACAGAACTCGCCCCACACAAGGCCAAGAGTTCAAGATAACTGAGCAAACATATAACAACAACTAGGGAAGAAATACAATCAAAAGCTATAAACTACTGGAAATTTAGCTCAACATCTACTCATACAGATGCGGCCACTCGCGCTGCATCTTTTCTTCCAGCTCCCAAGTAGCTTCTTCCCTTCCATGTTTGCTCCACTGCACCATTACCAACGGAATGGTTTTATTTCTCAGCTGTTTCTCTTTTCTGCCAAGGATTTGCAAGGGATATTCTTGATAGCTCAACGACTGATCTAGCTCCACCTCGTCAGTTCTAAGCACATGAGATGGATCTGGCTCATACTTCCTCAACATGGAAACATGAAAGACGTCATGAAGAGAAGACAACTCTGGCGGCAACAACAGCCGATACGCTAAAGGGCCAATCCTCTCAACAATCTCATACGGTCCGACGTAACGAGGGGCTAACTTTCCCCTGCGTCCAAAGCGCATCACACTGCGAAACGGAGAAACTTTGAGAAATACACGATCACCAACCTGAAACTCAAGAGGTCGACGCCTCTTATTCGCATAACTGGATTGGCGATCCTGGGTAGCTTTCATTCGCTGTCGAATAAGATCCACATGATCTTTCATTTGCTGCACAAAGTCAGGGGCAGATAGCTGATCACCAACCTGAAACTCAAGAGGTCGACGCCTCTTATTCGCATAACTGGATTGGCGATCCTGGGTAGCTTTCATTCGCTGTCGAATAAGATCCACATGATCTTTCATTTGCTGCACAAAGTCAGGGGCAGATAGCTGCTTCTCCCCCACTTCTTCCCAACATACTGGCAATCTGAACTTTCTGCCATACAAAGCGTCAAACGGTGCCATGCCAACCGTCACCTGATAGCTGTTATTGTAGGAAAACTCTACTAAAGACAACGCGTCTTGCCAGCTACCTCCGAAATCCAACACAACAGCTCGCAACATATCCTCCAACGTCTGGATAGTTCGCTCAGATTGGCCATCTGTCTGGGGGTGATATGCTGTACTCATAGCCAAACTGGTGCCAAAGCTGTTTGCAAACTCTTCCAAAACCTGGAAGTAAACCTCGGATCTCGGTCGGAAACGATCGAAACAGGTACACCATGCAGTCTAACAACAAAATCAACGTACAGCTTCACCATCTTCTTCAACGAGAAGGTCATCCCATAGGGTATGAAATGTGCAGACTTTGACAGTCGATCTACAACCACCCAAATAGCATCGTATCCTCTGCTGGAACGAGGCAGATGCATCACAAAATCCATAGCAATGTGCTCCCAATTCCATTGGGGCACTTCCAAACTCTGCAACAGACCACCAGGTCTCATCCTTTCGGCCTTAACCATCTGGCAATTCAAACAAGAGCGACAAAACCAGCAACGTCGCTCTTTAGGCCAGCCCACCAAAAGTGCGGCTTCAAAGCATGGTACATCTTTCGTGCACCAAGATGAACACTATGTCTGCTACAGTGCGCTTCCCGAAGGATCTCCTCCTTCAAGTCAATCAAATTGGGCACAACCAACCTGCCCCGGAAACGCAAACAACCATCGGAAGAGACAGAATAATCCTCAAGTTCGCCAGCCCTGACCTTCAACTTCAACTTGTGGATAGACTGATCAGTCCTCTGAGCTGCTCGAATACTCAAAACAATCTGCGGCTCCACTTGGAAAGAGGAAACCACAACACAATCCTCAGCCAGGTAGAATCTCCAACCCGTAGTGTTAAGATGCTCTTGATCCTTGGAGATTTACAGCGAAGCAAGCATCTCACTATATTTCCTGCTTAAAGCATCGGCCACTACATTCGACTTCCCAGGCTGGTACTTAATCTCACAATCGAAATCTTTTAGCAGCTCCATCCACCGACGCTGTCTCATGTTCAGGTCAGGCTGCGAAAACAGATACTGTAAACTTTTGTGGTCGAAGTATACCACAAACTGCTCACCATACAGGTAATGACGCCAGATCTTCAACGCAAAGACCACCGTCGCTAACTCCAAATCATGGACTGGATAACAAGTCTCATGCGGTTTCAACTGCCGTGAGGCATACGCAATGACTCGACCATTTTGCATCAACACACAACCCAATCCATTGAGTGAAGCGTCAGAACAAACAACAAAACCACCTGAACCGGACGGCAGAGCCAACACAGGCGCAGTAGTCAATTTTTCCTTGAGCAGTTGAAAAGCATTCTCACAATGCTCAGTCCAAACAAAACGCTTGTCCTTCTGAGTCAGTTGAGTCATCGGCTTTGCTATACTTGAGAATCCCTCAATGAAGCGACGATATTAGCCAGCCAGACCCAAGAAACTGCGAATCTCGGAAACATTCCTGGGACGCTCCCAGTTCAGAACGGCATCAACCTTGCTAGGATCTACAGAAATCCCCTCGGCTGAAATCACATGTCCCAAGAATACGACGCGATCCAACCAGAACTCACACTTGGAAAACTTTGCATACAATTGCTGGTCTCTCAGCGTCTGAAGGACAATACGCAAATGCTCCTTGTGCTCCAAAGGAGTCTTCGAATAGACTAAGATGTCATCGATGAACACGATCACAAACTGATCGATAAACTCATGGAAAACTCGGTTCATCAAATCCATAAAGACTGCAGGGGCATTAGTCAAACCAAACGGCATAACCAAAAACTCAAAATGCCCGTACCTCATACGAAACGCAGTCTTCGCGACATCCTGATCTCTCACTCTCAGCTGATGGTACCCGGAACGAAGATCAATCTTTGAATACACCGCAGAACCTTGCAACTGATCAAACAGATCATCGATTCTCGGCAACGGGTACTTGTTCTTGATAGTGGCTTTATTCAACTGGCGAAAATCAATGCACATCCGCATTGAGCCATCCTTCTTCTTCACAAACAGTATGGGCGCTCCCCACGGTGACATACTAGGACGACTAAAACCTTTCTCCAGCAAATCATCTAACTGCACCTTGAGTTCTCTCAACTCCGCAGGCGCCAGACGATAAGGAGCACGCGAAATCGGAGCTGTGCCAGGCACCAACTCTATGTTGAAGTCTATTTCCTGCCTCGGAGGGAAATCAGGAATCTCCTCCGGGAACACATCGGGGAAATGTCGCACCACAGGAACATCACTGAGCTGAACGCGGGAAGAAGAAGACGCATCCAAAGCGTAAATCATAAAGCCAGCATTCCCCAAAGACAACAAGCTAAACATCTCCATCGCTGAGACCAACGGGATCTTTGATCTAGAATCCTGGCCGTAGAAGTCCCACTTCTCGCCAGACATAGGTAAAAAACGCACAATCCCATGGAAGCAGTCCACGGAGGCCCTATAGTTGGACAGCACATCCATCCCAACTATGCAATCGAAATCCCAAAGCATCAAACGGATCAAGTTCGCTAACAGGACATGCTCACCAAACCGTAACACGCCATCCAACAAAACCTCCTGGGAGAACAGGCTCACACCACCAGGGGTAAAAACAGATACGGCATCGCGCAAAGGAATGGTACACAGACCATGTTCAACAACAAACGAATCAGAAATAAATGAATGCAATGCACCGGTGTCAAACAACACACGATCAGGAAAGTCAAAGACAAGACATGTACCTCCAATCACCCGGCTCGGTGTCTCCTCGGCCTGCTCCCTCGTAATGGCGTTAACCTGAGCATGTTGGGGTCCTGAGAAGAAAGGCTGAGATGACTGTCCGAACCGCGACGGACCAGGCTGCTGAAATGGCCTAAATTGAGTCTCACCCAATCGGGGCTGCTGAAACTGCTGAGAACGGCCCCTAGACTGACCTCCACGACCCTGAGACTGGGCCGCGATCTGCTGTGATCCAGCTGACGGACACACTCTCGCAAAATGCCCGTACTGACCACAAAGGTTGCAGGAACCCTGCACACCAACACACTGCGTGGATGGATGCTTTTCACCGCAAAAGCCACAAAACTCAGTCCGAGATCCACTGCTACTCGAACTGCCTGAACCAGAAGAGCCAGAACCCGACTTCTTCTTGAACTGCTGACCTCCTGACCACAAACGGTTGCAGGAACCCTGCACACCAACACACTGCGTGGATGGATGCTTTTCACCGCAAAAGCCACAAAACTCAGTCCGAGATCCACTGCTACTCGAACTGCCTGAACCAGAAGAGCCAGAACCCGACTTCTCTTGAACTGCTGACCTCGAGGTCGAAACCTCTGACGGCCAGACTGCTGAGCCACCTGTGGCTGCTGCTGCTGGGGCTGATAGGCTGACTGGGAGGACTATGAAGACTGCTCCCTGAATAGCAGGTCGACCACCCTGCGGTGCCTGTTGCCGACAAGCACGACGGCTACGCAAACCTTCCTCAATGTCGATGGCACTGTCCACAGCCTCAGCGTAAGTCTTGGGCTTACTAGTCAAAACCATCTGATACAACTCTTCATTCAAGCCCTCAAGAAATCGAGTCCGCTTGGCCCTCTCCCGGCCAGAAACATGGGGAACATACGCTAACAGAGAAGAGAAATTCCTAGCGTACTCCCGAACAGTCATCAAACCCTGCTCCAGATGGTCGAACTCCCGCTCCCAGGCGTTCACATAAGACTCAGGTACATACTCCTGTCGGAAGGTCTCGCAAAAACTGTTCCAAGAGATCCCGACACCGGTCTCCTCCAAAGTACTAGAAGCGCCTCGCCACCAGCGCTCTGCGGCCTTCCTAAGCAGTAGAATCACTAAACTCAAACGGAGCTCATCATCATACTGACATCGATCGAAAAGAAAGATGACATTCCGGAGCCACGAGTCCGCATCCTCACTGGACTCATCACCATTGAAGACTGGAGGGTTCATCCTCTGAAACCGAGCGATCACCACATCCATCCGCTCCACCGGGAGAGGCAAGTCACCAACTTCCTCCTCCTCATCACTAACACGAGTATGACTGTGAGCACTACGCCTATCCTCGTTCTATCCTGCTGATTCCTCAAACTGCCCCCTACCTCTACCACGACGTCTAGGCGGCATCTACGAAAACACTCAACAAGATCAAGCAAAACAGAACAGATACGGCATAGATAGCATATAACACAGAAATATGCAGCACGTAGTCACATAGTCAAGCATACGTAACACACAACACTATGCCTAGACTCGAGTGTGGTCAAAGAAATTGAGCTTATCCCAGCTTAAGCTCTGATACCAAAAATGTCAGGCCTCGTGCTCTAAACAGAGTAAAATTATACAAACGCACGCGGAAGCTATCAAAAAGCGGGTAAAATTTTCGCTTTTGGCCTGACGGTTTAAAACAATATAATTTAAAATAGAGCGATACTCAAAATATATCCCAGTCCAGTAAAAGAACCAACAGTATAGCATACAACAACCATAAAATGTATCAGACTCCAACTACAATAACGAAGAGTAGGCCATCCCCCGGGCTAACTGATACATATATATATATATATGCTATACGCAGCTGGGACACGCTAACCACCTCCTGGGGCACCACCAGTTGGGTTAAAACCACGGCCAGCTGTAAAACCTGGATTCCCTAAAAACAACACAAACAAAGAAACAAACCAAGCCCCAGAGGGACATGGGGTCAAACCCCAGTACGGAGAGCAACAGATATAGCTAAAAGAATGCATAAGATAAAATGCAGATGCTATGCATGAGACACCGGATAACAACGGAAGGCTCAACCAACAAGGGAGCTAAGGAACTCAAGCACAGCTCCAAGAATTTGCAACAACAGTGGCCACGGGGTGTGTTCACAGTGTGGTAATGAGCCACTCGCCGTGACACTACACCCGAATACCAGATGCATCAAACAACTCAACCTGCCGTTGCCTCGCCCATGAACTGTGGTAGTTAACCACTCGACGCATGGTGGCTAACGATCCCAGCAGGGAGATGAGAGTGCGGTACTGCCGCTCGCCTTCGCATCCTGGTAAGAATCAACAACAGGAATACAAGATACAAGGCTGCAAAATACGATACACAAGGGATATGAAATATGCGTGAACAAATGCGTGTATGCAATTCACATGAAACAGCTAGCATAAACACCAATGCTCAGCAAGCAATGCACAGATAAGTTCACCGAAACATCCCAGTAGCCACGCATAATATCTCACGCCAATTCCAAGCTACATCAAGCTCAGATCCGTACCTTATACTTTTGTGCAACAATTACTACAAAACAGGCCCGAGAGATCTGGATAGCAACCTGCTAAATACACAACACACAGATCTCAAAAGCTGCACAGAAACTCACGGCCAATTACTGAAGCTCACGGCTGGGAGCCACGCTCAACCAACGCAATTACTACCGAAACAACTTACTGGAAGCTTAAACCAAGGCTAGGAACAAGATCTCATCACAAAGGAACGAAGTTCTACCTGCACTACAAAATGCACAATCGGGCAGCAACTTCGCGTTCCTCAACTAGCCAACCACAGCCTCCAAAAGTGGTATAAGATGGAAGAGCTTCTCGAGAGGAGTCCAACGCTACCTCGAACGTACCAAACAACGGCCGGAGATGATGGGAATTGCCGGAGAAAAGCTACGATGAACAGTAACCTAGGGTTCGAAGCGAAGAACACAATCGAAGAAAATATTCTAAGTATGGAATCTGATATCTCAAATCGAAGACCAAGTCTTTCTTATATAAATCTCGCAAAAGCTGGTTAGAAACATCCACCGACAAAACCAACAGGCACCAACAAACAAATACAACCAGCAGATGCAAAGAAACTCAGCTGCTGAAATCTCAAACAACGCAAATCAAAACGATATCGCAGCGACTTAACAAAACGACGTCGTGCCGCATACGTCATCAAATCTGCTACCAGCTGGTCGCCTAAAACCATCGGCTGGTTCTCAAATCCAAAAGCTGGATTATCTAACACTCAAAAGCTGATACCAGACGTTGCATCAAAACGCTGCGTTCCAACTTAATAAAATGGCGTCGCATAACCTACGTCATCCAGTCGCTAGCTCTCGCACAATACCAGCTGCAAGCTACAGTAACGCACAAATATCTCGCAGTTGGACAACCAGTCGCAACATCCAAACGAAGACGTTTCCTCCTCGCGCTACAGGGATGTTGACCCGCGTTGACATCTGCTTCGGCTGAACAACCAGCAGGCACTCACACACGTGATCAGATCTCACACTAGCGCTACACCAAAACGACGTCGCTCCAACTTATTCAAACGACACCGTATCCAACCCGATACAAATTCACGCTAAGGCAACAGCTGATATTACAAGCGCTACCAGATCTATCCAAACGACGGCGTTTTGGAATCTCACGCTACCAAAACACGCTACGGCTGGATTGCACCAATTCGACCAGCTTTTTCAATAAAACCAGCTTTCACCACAAAATACCAAAAAAAATGCGAAGACTTCCAGAATTGTTCCAAATGCTATTTCAGACCCGAAAATGCAAACCAAACAGAGATCTGAACCACCAGAAATCTCTAAAATCCGATACATTCCAACAAATAATCTCTTATACAAATTCAGGTCTTACATAAACAGATCAATCAGAACTCTGTCCAGACCTGACAACATGTTACCCAGACTAATCACTATAAGGTATGAACTGGGCAGCTTTTGGAGTCCTCGGGAGAACGTTCTCGGGTAATATATAGACGATGTTCGGGAAAATGACAGGAGCGAATTATCCCGGGTCCCGAGTAGGTTTTCTTCTCCTGGTATCAAAATCTTATAACCTTGTTTTTTATTTGTGACTATCTTATTTTATCGAAGTTCTAATATGATATTGGAAAATATAAGAAAACATTTGTGAAAAATCCATACAAGATTAGAAAAGATTTATATAAGATTTGTTTTCCCTCCTGTTGATTAATTAATAGGCCACTGCTAACTTTCTCCTGCAGGAAGTGTAGCTTTCCGTTAGGGACAACCTCGCATTATTGCACATTTAAAAAGCATATATATTCAAATTGAAATAAGTCATGACATTGTATTCCACGAGAATACATAAATTTTAAAATCCACCCATCGTTTTCTATTTTAAAAAATTAAGTCCATACTCATTATTACTCAGAGCCTAAATTCTAATACAGATATATTTTCAGGATGTATTTGAAATTCCCAAACTTTTGCAAGTACAGGTACTTCTTCTGCAGTGAAATGCTTGTTTTCCTCTCTTTCTGCACAAAACGGAAGACCCCCATAATATCAAACATTCAAACGACGGTTTTATTCAGCCTGAGTTTTATCTTCCGATTCTCTCCCCTTTTCCCTGTAAGATAAATTTCCTCCATTGAAACATTACTCTAATTAAAAGAGGTAATTGGGTTCATTTCTCTCAGATTGAGCTGGGTCAGATCTGAATGAGCTTGTTTCTTTCCCTTTAATTTGTTTTATTGATCGTCGGAGAAAAGAATACCCATTTCATTTTGATTTTGATTGTGTATGAATCGGTTAATCGTCGTGTACTTGGTGGGTTTTTAATCCCTTTTCTTTTTCTGATGTTTCCTTTGTGATGTCTAAGTTCTTCAGCTAAATATGTTCATGCGTTGCCGTGGGTGAAGGATGATGGATTCTTTTATTTGTGTTTTGCGTCGTTTACTTAGTGTTGTTTCTCTAGATGTTGGGAATTTTATGTTGTTTATTGGTCCTGTATTTGGTTGTCGAGTCCATTGACTGATAGTTATTTCAACCATTTATCTTGCGCTACTGCGTTGACTTATACTAACCTCGAAAACAGTCATTTATCGCATCAAATCATATATTTACAGGGCATGAATTATGCATCTGTTTTGAGCATTTTACAGTTGTAGCTTGATTCATGGAGTGAAAGATGAGTGTCCCATGTTAAACTTTAATTTCTGTTCAAAGAAAGCAATGTTATAACAGTTGAGAACTCCTTTCATATCTAAACACATAATTATTTCCTGAATATGCAGATAGACTCTTCTACATGTACTCTTTGGCATAGGCATATATAGATTCTTTAGTTAGAACTATGTTTCAGCTGGTCTTGCGTATTTTGTAGGTAATTGTATAGTGGAGAAAGAAGGATTTGAAACGAAAAAGAAGATATTGGATTCTTTGGAGGAATGTGACAAATGGGATGGTGGGACAGAAAGTAGTGGTGTTAAGGAATCCACATTTGTGAATATTAGACCTTCTCTGGTGGTGGGGGGCAATGAACGTGAAAAGGAGAACCTGAAAAATGTAAATATTCATGATGGAGAAGTTTTGAAATTGCAATCAGAGGTTAGTGTAGTGGATGTGCCTCAGGTGCTTGTAGATAGCCCGGAAAAAGAAAGATTCTCTGAGGTAGAGATCTGGAATTGGATTCTCCAACTGTCAAAATAATGGAGGAAGAGAAAGTCGATACTCATGAAAACGAGCAAACCGCATGACTGGGTATAGGTAATTCAGTGGAAATGAGGGAAACAAGTAGTGACCCGGAGAAAAAGAGATCATATGAATTGAAGGAGGGGGTGCAAAGTGATACATCTTCAGATTGGAAGATACTTGAGCAATGTTTTGGTGAGGGAGAAGAGGAACCTGTATTTGATGTGACTGAGGTATTTGAAATGGAGGCCAAGGGGAATATGTCTTCACAGTTCTTGAACAATGACTCTGAGGGACAGGTTTCTGCTTGGCCTGAAAAGCTGTGGCACAAACTTTGTCAGGCAAAAGAGTTTAATCGCAGTGTCAACTGTTTTGCGTCATCTCTCTGGGAAAAGTGATGATGGTCAAGTTGATACTGATGAAGATAATAACTGCCAAAGAGAAAATTCTAACAAGGAAGATGGAAGTTTTTTTGGCAGAAAGTGATAACCAAGAAGTCTCCAATAAATCTGCCGAGAAATCGGCCTGGAACCCTCTTAACATTGTCTGGGTTTCATGGGGTGACAGTGAAGAAGACAAATCTTTGCAAGTGAACTTAGTAGAAGATTTAACACACCCTATTGCGATGAAAGGACGAATCATTTTGTATACAAAGTTATGATGCCAGGACTGCATAGATACGAGAAGGTATCTGCATAGAAAAAGACTCAGATATGTTGAAATTAATATAGATATCTACCACAACAGAAGCTAGAGCTAGAGAAGATTTCCGGTTCCTCTGCAGTTCCCAAAGGATTCTTCAATGAAGTTCTCAGTGGTGGCTTGACGGAGCTGAAAATTTTAGAGGAGTCTGTAAACTTGATGAGAAACTTGAATATGTTATCACCGAACCACCACCATATGAAGAACCTCTGCCTCCACTATCTGGTGAGGATGACATGTCAAGTAGTGGAGCTATTGATGAGCTAGCGCTAATTGTCTGGAAAAATTAAAGGATCTATTTGTATTAAGGATCGGTTCTATAAATGCGCAGGTTTACTTATTGTTTTATAGGTTCAGACTTTGTAGATTTCTTGTCACGAGATCAGTACATGGAGAGGAAAGAGGTAAGTTAAATTGCAACTTTCCCTAACTTTTATCTAGTTTGCTCTTTGATGTTTCCTAGCCTGTAATTCTAACCATGCATGGCCTCCGTGGCTGGTGGCTCCCTTATTTCGTTCTTTAATATCATGAGAACAAATCTACGTGCTATCATTATTAGGTTTTTCACATAGTAGTCTCATATTTTTACAAGTGCCTAGAATGTTAAAAGGGTTTTTATTGCATTAATAAATTAATAAATAGCTTTTTGTGCATGCTTTGGATTAGAGCTTAATCATTTTCTTGTTTCTGGGGTTGGACATTATAATCTGTTGCATTAGGTTTTTCAATCGTTTTTAGTGATGGATCATGAATATCATGCTAGAGTTAAATGTTGATTCCTTACCAATTTTGGTTGTCATGCATTACTCTCCCACCTTTTAATCATGTAAAACTCATTACATGTTTCTGTTACATAATCTCAGGTAATTTCTAAATTAATTTTCAAGAAGCTTGAGTGGCTAGAATTCTGAAAGAAACTACGATAACCAGCTGCTCAGTGGCAGGGTAAAGAACTGGGAACACAAGCATGTAGTACTAGTTTTTTTACCATTTTCCGTAAGAATGCCTTTGGGTAGCTATCCATTCTTTACTTTTTCTAGTTGTTTATTGTAAATTGAAACAGGCTGTTGAGATTGGTCGAAAGCATCTTGATTACCGAAGCATCCATGGGAGCGAAGAGTTTGCAAGGTTCATTAAGATTTTCAAAATTCGTGCAATTTGATACAGTGAAAAGTCTTCAATGGTTTTCTCTCTTACTCTTATGCATTGATTTTCTGAGCTATCCGCGCGTAACCACATCCACACTCATGATCTAGGCTTGGCATTCACTGTTGTACTCATTTCAGGTATTTGAGAATACTTTGAGGAGCTTCAACGAGTCGAGCTGTCTGATATGGCCAGAGAGGAGAAGCTATCTGTTATGGTCCTTTGAAACGGATCGAGTAATGGGACGATGAACGAGTTGATCGTTCAGTTCAGAGATTTGTTTATGGGTTTTTCTGCCTTGTCTACCTATTTTGAAAACGAGGCTCGTTCTCGAGAGAATCTACTATCTCCAAGTTTAGTAATATATTTTTAAGAAATATGATAATCTTATTTCTTCACCCGGTCATCCTTTAAATACAAGAGGCACATTTAATGACTTAGCAAGAATTATGTAGCAATTGTTATCTAAAAAGGAAGAACATCAATTCCTAAAAGTCGTCCCTTATTTTCTGAACTTCCCATGAGTGAACCTTTGATACAACACATCCTTGATTTTGGTAGTTTTTCTTGTTTGCTTTTGATTGTGTTGCATGACTTACGTCCCTAACATCATTGACCTCCTGGAATCGTGGTTGTTCGCAAGCACGAACGAGGAATAACGAGCTTGGAGCATTGCAGTGTCTTCCCAGGAAGCCTTCGTAGGGGAAAGGCCTTCCCAGTGCATACGTACCACAGATTTTCCGTTATTCGTTTGTTTGTCCAGCATTACCATTGGTGAAGGGTGGAACTCTTCCAAACGGAAGTGGTGGGAGTACGGTGTTGGAGAAAGAGCCGCCCTTAAACTTCTTAAGAGCTTATACATGAAAAATTCGGTGAATCCTTGAATCCTTGGGAAGCTGCAGCTTGTAAGCTACTTGCCCTATTTTAGCCAACATCGTAAACGGTCCAAAGTAGTGAGGTGAAAGCTTTGCACTACTTCCGGATGCCAAACTCTGTTGTTTGTATGACGGTAGCTTGAGTAGGACCATATCACCTTCCTTGTGGTTCTTGTCATAATGCAGCTTCATAGCATTCCGAGCTTACAATGAGACGAACTGTACTCTAGGAAGTTTTTTTTGAAATAAAATACGGAATAAACATTCATAAAAGAAAACATGGTTCGTCCCCCGAAAACTTTCTTCGACATCACTTTAAAACATGAATAAGTAGATATCTCAAAACATTAAAGCATTCATTTTGTCTTAAAACCAAAGTAAATAAAATGTGGAAACTGAACGTGTCTCAAAAAATAAAATAAAGACAACTGAGTGATCACGGGGTAGCAGCTGCCGCGGGCGCTCAGAGATTTTCACGTCAATAGGAATGAAATCATCAGTCCACACCTTCGCATTGGCATGAAAAAGTATCTATAACGTCCAGGAAATCCATAAATTCACAATGATAGATCTAAATTTTTGAAAGATTTAATTGCTATTTTCAATACCCTTCTTCAGCTTCAATTCAGCGATTCAGTTTTCGTCCAAGATGAATTTTCATATTAGGGCAGGAACCCGATTTCTAGGATTTGGTCGGTCGAATACTAACAAGCACGGTTCAGTCTATTTTAAATCTGGTTCGGTTTATGCATGCTTGTGTACGAAGCCGTGCGTTTGAAGATATTTTCTAAAATGATGAGTTCATGCTATTTGTTTTTCTTTTAAATACACGTATCATCACTTTTCACACCACAATCAAACTCTTTTAAAAGAATTTCTATTTTAAAGCGGTGAAAAGCTCTCCAACAACCGACCGAAAACTTCAACTCATTCAAAGTGATTTTTGAATCGTGCCTGTAAGTTATTTAACGTCGGAGGATTTCTGTTAGCTGTGTTTAGCAGTTGAGGCAAGTGAACTCTGTTTCTTGCTGTACTTTGGAAAGCAATATATTGATTTCCTTTTGCATGCTTGTATGAGTTTTAAAGGTTTGAAATAGTCAACGTGGGTCAAAGTTCAGTAGCTTGCAGCTGGTGAGTTTTGGATGTAGATAGCTACTGTAGCACGCGAGGATTACGTCGTCGTTTTCTTAGAAAGTTATCTGCTAGTCATAGTTGCGTTTGTAGGGATTTCTGCTGGCAGACGTTGCTTTTAGCGCGCAAGTGATTGAGAGAGCGACACATGTTAGTCAACGTTTTGAGTGTTGACTACTAGATCAGCAGATGCGCGAGAAGAGGAGAGATCAGCTGCTGGTTCGAAGAACCAGTCGAGGAGGTATAGCGACGTCGTTTCGATAAGTTGAAACGTCGCGTTTTGAGTATTGCGTCTGGTACCAGCCGCAAGAAAATCGTTGTGAGAAATGTGTTGCGACTGGGTGACCAGCTGATGGTAGCGGTGCTGACGTATTGAATGCGGCGTCGTTTGGATTAGTTGATGCGTCGTCGTTTTGATTGATTTCGCGTAACCAGCCGCTGGTGTTTGTTTGAAGAGATTTGTTACCAGCTTTTGGTCGATTTGCAAGCGATAGGTGTTACCAGCTGGTGAAGCTATGCGACGTCGTTTGAGTAAGTTGGAACGGTGTCGTTTTGGGATGTTTTCTCGTGAATGCCTCATCTGGTTGTTGCTGCTGGTTTTAACGAAGAAGAGATGGTATCTGCGGGGAGATTTCTACTGTTCTTGTCGACTGAATTTTTGGTGGTCAGCAGACGCTGGATTTGGGAGATTATATATAGAAGTGTTGATCGACACTTAGAATTATTTAGAACCTGATATTTCTTATCTCTTTATCCAAACCCTCGTCGAGCTACTGTTCACTCGAACCTTTCTTCCTTAATTTCCCGTCGATTCCAGCCTCTGTTTTTGAAGTTTTCGGTGGCGTTGGATTTCCCTAGCTTAGCTCTTTCGATTGCTACCCATTTTAGACCTTGAAGTAACGCTGAATTTGGAAGCGTGGAGTTGCTAGCATTCGAAGTTGTCGGGAGAAACATGTGCCGTGTTTTCCTCCTGCTAGCGTGAACTTATGGATTTCAGTTTCCAGGATTTTGGTGGAGCTTCTAAGGATGTGGACTTGCTCTAGTTGCTGGCCGTGGTTCTTGAGATTTATTGAGGTAGAATTTGAGGAGTTAAGGTACGATTGAGCAGCCCTTAGTTGCTTTGAGCGTGAACATGACTATATTTCAGTGTTGCGAAATCTGTGGATTTGTTGTTATGTGTTTACGTGAATCAGTTACTGAATTGCTTGAGTTATGCCTGATGTTTCACGTATTATGCCTTGTACGCATTATGCAATGATATTGATTGGCATACATGCATACATATTGAGCCTTTGACAGATTGATTTGATGACCTGATTGGGTGCCACGTTGTGACTGGTCGACTGATGAGTCGTGCCCGAAAAGTCCAACGCTATCATCGGAGTGGTGACTACC
>KV015666.1:3286-20913 GCA_001598015.1 Dorcoceras hygrometricum
CTGTTAAGTCGTGCCCGAAAAGTCCAACGCTATCGTCGGAGGGGTGACTACCGGATTCGAGTGTCTACCACCAAGCTGTGATGGGCTGACGGGCCCCGATGATCACGGACCGATGATTTCCACCGGCTGATTGGCTGTGTGAATTGACAGATTGATTTGATTTACCTGATTGGGTGCCACGTTGTGACTGGCCGACTGTTGAGTCGTGCCCGAAAAGTCCAACGCTATCGTCGGAGTGGTGACTACCGGATTCGAGTGTCTACCACCGAGCTGTGATGGGCTGACGGGCCCCGATGATCACGGACCGATGATTTCCACCGGCTGATTGGCTGTGCGTGGTATAGAGGCTTGGTTTGAGTTGCCAGTTGATAGACTGGGCTAGCTATCCGATTTTTTGATAGCCCTCATGCATTCATAGCATTGATTATAGCTTGTTGTATGTTTTCTGCTTTGATAGCTCTTCGTACTGAGGCTTGACCTCGTACTTGTTTTTCCTGCTTTTGTTGTTTGGGTCTGTGTTACCCATTTGCAGGAGTTTCAGGTAGCCTAGCTGGGCAGAGTGGAAGTTCAGCTGGTCGATCCCCGCATCCCTGAGTCCCAGTTTATTTATATTATGTATTGAACCGGGGGATGCCCCGTGTGTTTTTGTATTGGGGATCTATATTTTGATTTGAATTATGTGGTTACTTGTGATATTGAGTTTGAGCTAATTTCTATTTTGATTATCGAATATTTTGAATGAAGGATTTGAAGTTCAGGCCATTGTATTTCGAAAAATTTTTAAGCCCTGATTTTAAGCTTCCGTGATATGCGCTTATTATGTGTTAATTGTTAGTAATTAGCACGGGGCCTGACAGTGGGTTTTTGATCGAAGACATATTGTAAGCATTTATACTGATAAGAAAAAGAGACATGCATCACTAACTATATATGAAAGACGCTAAAACATAAAACAAGGTCATTTAGTTTTATGATTTACCCTCCCACTATTTTAATGATTTCACCACCCTCTAATAAAATCGAGAAAGCAAGTTTCCTTAGTGGGTACACGGAGTCCAATCAAGCGATCATGGTCCCGAATAATATCAGCCAACCATGACCCCCAAAAGGTAGAGTCCAATTGCAACCGGTGCAACCTCCATGTATTCACCTCACGTCCAGTAAGGACCCAATAATATGACGTCGTTTACTATCACGTGTCAAGATGACCCATCAATGTTGAGTCGTGAAGGACGGTCCCCTTTACGTCCCCAATAATATGAGCCATCGTTAAAGGGAGTTCCAACCGACTCACAACAATTGTCAATGGCGTGGACAGCTTTCCGACATACATAACCCCCTCAATAATATGAGCCGGGTCATGTATACTGGTAGCATCGACGTACACCCATTTTTGATGGAAGGTAGGGATATTTTAAACAGATTTAAATTCCCTCAGTTTATCGAATAAACTTTTAATCTTGATATTAGTTTTAAATCGTATTTAAAACGAGGGATTTTATTTTTGAAAAAGTTGGTCTCATGCAATTTTAAATCACAATTTAAAACATGCGGATTCAACTAACATATATCAAATATATATAAATTTGGGATGATCGATCGCGAGAGCTATGCGGTCCGTGGTTGCCAATCACGGACCTGGGTCCAGTCCTAGGTGAAATGCAATATGCAATGCTATCCTATTACAATTGCTTCCGGTTTTACAGATCTCCGGTCTTCAATATCTTTGATCGTCATGTCCACCGTCTTCACATTGTCCTCCCACTAAATCTAGTAATTTACATTTAAATTTTCATGACAATCAAGGGATACAAATTTTTAGGGATGGGAACGGGCCACAAACAGATCCAATTTATGATATCAACAATATATTACAACAGAAATCGCAAAATCTAAAGCATACACCTAACACGTTGGGCACGGATCTCGATCATCCCAAACATGCAATCAATCTAATTAATATGCATAAATTTAAATAATCAAATTATTTACCCACAAAATAATATTTTAATTACAAAATCGCATTTTATAATAAAATCGCATTTTGTCAATAAAATCATATTTTAATCAACAAAATCATATTTTAATTATAAAATCATATTTCATAACTAAAATCATATTTTGCAATTTTATTGCATCATATTGGGCTTAAAACAATTTTAGGCCAAAATTTTCAAAAATTTCAAAATCGACCAAAATCGGCCCAATATCGAATATTGGCCCAAACACCCCTCGGGCCATTCGGGACAGGCTCAAAAATCCAAGGAGTCGAAAAACAGCGTCGCAACGCCGCCTCGGGTACGCCGGCGTGCTGCCGCTACAGTGCCTGCATTCGGCCGCTACAGTACCTGCGTTCGGCCGCTACAGTACCTGCGTTCGGCCGCTACAGTACCCCCGTGCGGCCGCTACAGTGCCCCCGTGCGGCCGCTACAGTACCGGCGACAAAAAAATATTTTTTTTGTTCTGATTTTGAAAATCGAAATATGATGCGCAGCGTCGCAACGCCGCCTCGGGTACGCCGGCGTGCTGCCGCTACAGTGCCTGCATTCGGCCGCTACAGTACCTGCGTTCGGCCGCTACAGTACCTGCGTTCGGCCGCTACAGTACCCCCGTGCGGCCGCTACAGTGCCCCCGTGCGGCCGCTACAGTACCGGCGACTAAAAAAAATATTTTTTTTGTTCTGATTTTTGAAAAATCGAAATATGATGCAATAAGCCACAAACATGTAATGAAGGATCCGAGCCTTGGCTCTGATACCACTGATGGCGACAATGGCGGATCCGGATCCCGTTTCATGGGGGCGCATCGGAAATCAAAAATTGCCCCGAGAAACGTTCAATACATTCAAATACAATTCTATAAACATTCATAGGGTGTTCATAGAATCGTTACCTTGCTGGCGTCTAGGCGCCTGGCTCCGACCAGTTTCACGAGGAAATCGGCACTTCAAACGATAGGCGGCGGTAGATCATAAATCAGGTCCATGACCGGAATCAAGACACCTTCGTCAGCCTGCACTAGAAGGATTGACGAATTCAGCACGGACGGAAACTCCTCAGCGCGGTGGCCGGAACAAGTCTGGCGAAGAGGCGGCGGCGCGTGGGTGGCTGACGGGCGGCGCGTGGGTTGGCCGAGAGGAGAGGTGGGCGGCCGTGTGTGTGTGGAGGCTCGGTATGTTGTGTTCTCTTATGTGTAGTGTAGCCCTAGGTCTAACATAAGTAGATCAATGATGTGCTTGAACCGGCCCATTGGACCTGGGGCGGGCCCAGTCCAATATATGAACATTCGGTTCGTTTAAATCACTACGGATTTATCATAACTCCGATCGACGATCAGATCGGACCGATCTACTCAGTTTAAAAAATTGAATATTATGATGCGAAAACAATTTTTCGGATTACCTAGTCCAAAATGACAGTTTTTCCCCTCAACAGTGGGAAATCACAATTTGACCCCTGTTGACTTTTAGGAAGTAGCACTACCTAAAATCCTCTTCCTATGCTCAACACATTGAGCTCAATTTCCGTGCGGGAATCATGAATCCAGTACTTGTGTGACCCTCAATTGTTCAGGGATACAGCTAGCCGTGGGCCCACAACCATTGTGGCTCCGAAATCACAATTTCGGACTTGCCCAATGGACCATGGTAAAGCTCCTAGCAACATCGCCCCATGATCCCCTAGGTATCAATGATAGTGCCTGCAAGAACCAGTTGGTCGTGGTTAGCGTACAGTACGGTCATTTCAACACATATATCCCGATCAGATCAACGACCATTGGTAAATCGAGAGTCGCTAGAGATCCGATAACTATGCATAAATCTTGGAGATCGAATAGTGACATCGCGAGTGTAACTAGGTAAACCCATTTACCTAAAACACATACAGTACTCTGTCCAGAGATTTTACACTATTATCCCCTCAAATAGCATAGGATATTCACTACCTGATGGCTAATCAACCTTCAGATGACGAGGTATTTGATTTCTCCAACACTGAATTTACACGAGAGGACCTAATTAATGCACGCAATGAAATGGTCCATGAGTACCGAAAGCTTTCTCAGACATTCGAGGAAGTCAAGGCTGAAACAAAGGTTTGAAAAATAGTTCAGCAGAACCAATGTTGAGTTAAGCGTGCAAGGGTGAGAACAGTACTGGGATGGGTGACCTCCTGGGAAGTTCTCGTATGTCAAGCTGCTAACGTTGCGCCGCTTGATCTGGTTGGCCATGTGGGCTGTAAAAGTGAGATGCCAGATCTTAATGGGTAATACTATCTCTGCTGGGGATAGGGCCGGCGGTAGGGGAAGGGTAAGACTGATCTCTAAGGGAATTGAGACAACACCAGCAGTTAGACATGCACCTCCCCAGACTCATGGGCCTATCAGCCCAACCCTAAAGCATATAATAGGTGCACTCTGCGCTGCCACATTATAAGGAAATAAAGTTGCACCTTGGCTAACAGCTATAGCTTTTGGCCTAGTGATAAGCGCTTGATCCTAACAACCAAGCACCGCTCAACTTGGGGAAACTGACAGTTTACAAACCGAGTTAAGTAAGCTGAAGTCTGAGAATGAATATTTGAGATTAAGATCCTGTGATCTCACATCTAAGAACGAGAGATTAAATCTGGTTATGAGCTCCTGGACCCAGTCTTCTGTTTCTATAAGCAAGCTGCATGAAACTCAAAAGCCGTTAAACTACAAATCTGGCTTAGGTTTCAACGCTGGAGAAAGCAGATCCGGAGAGATCAGTACTCAGTCAAATCTGGTATATGACTAGTTCAAAAGGATGAATTTTGTCAAAGCCAGTGTGATACACAATACTTATGAGTTGGTAAGTATGATGACCATACCTCCGGGCAACTGAACCAAAAAGGCAAAGCTGGTATCGTATATATCAGATCTGAGAATTCTAAGACAAGCTGGTTAAAGAACAGACTTGATAAAGAGAAAGAGAGAGCTGACTCTAAGTCATCGGTTCCCCACCAACCCAGGTGGAGTTCGACGAAGGTCAAAGCTGTTTGGAGAAAGGTTCAGCCCCGAAGAAATCTGAATGGTCCACATACTAAGCCAAAGCTCAACAGATCTCACCATATTTCTGCACACACCCTTGTGGATTTTCATACTGGGAAAATTGTTAAGGTAATTCAAGTATGGGTCCCGAAAGGGGTAATCCGATCTGGAACCAAGTAAAATTGGTACCAAAATTTGTTTTCATGTTTGCAGGATAACAGGTACAAAGCTGTAGATGAGTCAATAATATGGTACCTGGATAGCGGCTGCGGACGATACATGACAGGAGACCCAAAGCTGCTATCAGATGTGACTCCTCACAAAGGATCAAAAATCGTTTTTGGCGATAACTCATATGGTAACACTGTGGGTAAGGGTAAGCTTACCCACTGTAATATTTCAATATCTGATATTTTAGTTGTTGAGAACTTGTGCTACAATTTAATTAGTATAAGTCAGATTTGAGACAAGGGTTACACAGTTAGCTTCCAAAAGCACACTTGCATAGTTCAGAGTCCAGATGGTCTGGCCGTATTGGTAGGCAAAAGATCGGGGAATACCTACATTATCAATTGGTCAGAACAAATGGGATATGAATAGATCTGCCTTGCAGCTGACTCTTCCAAGAGCTGGCTGTGGCACCAAAGGATGAACATCTGAACTTCAAAACACTTTCCAAATTGAGTCAGCATGAACTGGTTTCTGGTATGCCCATTTCTAAGGACAAGATCTGTGCCACATGTCAGCTGGGGTAAACAAATTTGTTCCACTTTTAAAAACAAAGGCGGTAAACGTTCTTCCCGAAGCTTAGAGCTTTTACATATGGATCTCTTGGGTCCTAGGGGGAACGAATTACACGCTAGTTGTTGTGGATGATTATACAAAATTCACTTGGGTGCTGTTTTTCAAATCAAAATATGATACCGCTGACCAACTGATTCGGCTTTTAAAACGTTTACAAAATGATAGATCTTGTACAGTCAACAGGATAAGAAGTGATCGTGGTACCGAGTTTTTAAATAAAAAATTATCTTCTTATCTGGATGACATTGGGATTAAGCATGAGCTTTCTGCAGCTAGAACTCCTCAACAGAACGGGCTGGTTGAGAGGAGAAACCGTACTTTAAAAGAACCTGCTAGATCTATGATTGATTACTCTGGCATTTCTCAAATATTCTGGGCAGAAGCCGTTAACACAGCTTGCTACACTCAGAACAGATCTATGATTAATAAGTTGCACGGCAAAACCCCATATGAGATCTGGAGTGGCAAGAAACCTGACATTTCATATTTCAGGGTGTTTGGGTGCAGATGTTTCATTCACAATAACGGTAAAAAGTATCTAACAGCGTTTGATGCCAAATCTGATGCAGGTATATTTCTAGGATATTCAGTTGTGAGCAAAGCTTACAGAGTGTTTAACAATCGAAGTCTGACAGTTGAAGAATCAGCACATGTGGTTTTTGATGAGACAAGTTTCAGATCCAACTCAGCTGCAAGTCTCAACGATTTGTGCACACGTCTGGAATCATCCAGCCTTGATGAATCAAGTGATGACATGCCACGACAAATATACTCATCTGAGATACAACCAACGCTGGACACACCACACGACAATGCTCAATCAGATTCGACAGGTAACCCAGTAGTCATTGATTTGACTAATGTTGACCGGGTGCAGGAACAGATCTCATCAAGTGTACCAGCTGCTGGAACTGAAACAACCAATGTTCAAGTTGTTGGGCAAACAGATACAGTACATCAATTGACATCTGACGCACAAGATGCGAGCACATCCTATCAAGTGGTATCGGGCTCAAATCTGGAACAACAATCACGACAACTGGAATCTGATGCACACGCTAGCAACGCGAACCATCAATTGATGTCAGATAATCCAGATGCGACCATCCATCCAAACATAGAAGCTGAACAGGGCCCAAATCCAATCGGATGTGATCTTTGGTGGAGTAGAAATCATCCACCCGAGCAGATCATAGCTACTCTCTTGTTTGCACATGAAGCCAGCTCATGCATGATCACTTTGAATCAGCATTCATTTCTCCTATAGAACCAAAGATGATAGAAGTATCCTTAGCAGACCCAAGCTAGATAGATGCAATGCAAGAAGAGCTTAATCAATTTAAAAGAAATAGTGTATGGCAATTAGTTCCTCGACCCAGTAATCATTCAGTAATAGGTACTAAATGGGTCTTTAGGAACAAGCTAAATGAAGATGGGATAGTGATTAGAAACAAAGCTAGACTGGTAGCTCAAGGATTTAGGCGAATGGAAGGCATAGATTTCGATAAGACCTTTGCACCAGTAGCTAGACTTGAAGCCATTCGCATGTTTCTTGCTTATGCTGCATTTAAAGACTTCAAAAGTCTTTCAAATGGATGTTAAGAGTGCATTTCTTAATGGCATCCTATCTGAGGAAGTGTATGTTGCACAACCTCCTGGCTTCGTTAATCATACATATCCAGATTATGTTTACAAATTGGATAAAGCTCTATATGTGTTGAAGCAAGCACCCAGAGCTTGGTATGATACACTATCTAAGACGCCGATTACTATCACGTGTCAAGATGACCCATCAATGTTGAGTCGTGAAGGACGGTCCCCTTAACGTTCCCAATAATATTAGCCAACGTTAAAGGGAGTTCCAACCGACTCACAACGAGTGTCAATGACGTGTACAGCTTTCCGGCATACATAACCCCCTCAATAATATGAGTCGGGTCATGTATGCGGGTAGCATCGGCGTACACCCATTGTTGATGGAAGGTAGGGATAATTTAAACAGATTTAAAGATTAATAGTTTATCGAATAAACTTTTAATCTTGATATTAGTTTTAAATCGTATATAAAACGAGGGATTTTATTTTTGAAAATTTGGTCTCATACAATTTTAAATCACAATTTAAAACATGAGGATTCAACTAAACATATATATCGCATATATAATAATTGGGATGATCGATCGCAAAACATGAGGATTCAACTAAACATATATATCGCATATATAATAATTGGGATGATCGATCGCGAGAGCTATGCGGTCCGTGGTTGCCAATCACGGACCTGGGTCCAGTCCTAGGTGAAATACAATATGCAATGCAATCCTATTACAATTGCTTCCGGTTTTACAGATCTTCGATCTTCAATATCTTTGATCGTCATCTCCACCGTCTTCAAATTGTCCTCCCACTAAATCTAGTAATTTACATTTAAATTGCCATGACACATTGGGATACAAATTTATAGGGGTGGGAACGGGCCACAAACAGACCCACTTAAAATGATATCAACAATATTAATACAACCGAAATCGCAAAACCTATAGCATACACATAACACATTGGGCACGGCTCTCGTTCATCCCAAACATGCAATCGATCTAATTAATTGACATAAATTAAATAATCAAATCATATTTGATAATTTCCTACAAAATCATATTTTAATTACAAAATCGCATTTTATAAATAAAATCACATTTTGTCGATAAAATCAAATTTTAATCAACAAAATCATATTCTAATTATAAAATCATATTTCATAACTAAAATCACATTTTGTAATTTTAATTGTATCATATTGGGCTTAAAACGATTTTAGGCCCAAAATCTCAAAAATTTCAAAATCGACTAAAATTGGCCCAATATCGAATATTCGCCCGAAAACTTCATGGGCTG
Source organism: Dorcoceras hygrometricum (assembly GCA_001598015.1). Lineage (NCBI taxonomy): Eukaryota > Viridiplantae > Streptophyta > Magnoliopsida > Lamiales > Gesneriaceae > Dorcoceras > Dorcoceras hygrometricum. The sequence goes on from KV015666.1 coordinate 11,999, forward strand.
CCCGGGACAGGCCCGAAACAAAACCTAAAAGATAGAACAGCCGTCGCATCGCCGGACGGCGGCCGCATGACGGCCGCCGCCGCCAACGCAGCGTGCGGCCCACGGCCGCACGTTGGCCAAGCCTTGCGTGGATCATCCAGCCATCGCCGTGCGCCAAGCATGGCGCACAGCAGCGGGCGTCGCAGCCAGCCATGGCGCAACAATTGCGCGAGGCCGCTGGCCATCGGCCGGCCACCATGCGCGACCAGTGCGCATGGTGTCACGCGCGCTGCGCGATGAAGCGCGCGCGGTGTGGCGCCGCCTTGCGCGGCGGGGCCTGCGGCCGGTCCCAAAGATTTTTTTATTCTGAATATGAAATTGATGCAATTCAGGCAGTGAATGTATTGAAGGATCCGAGCCTGGGCTCTGATACCACTGTTGACGACAATGGCGGATCCGGATCCCGTTTCCCGGGGGCACAATGGAAGTTTAAAAATTTCCCCGAGATACGTTCAATACATTAAAACAATGACGATAAACATACATAGGGCGTTTATCGATTGTTACCTTGCTGGCGTCTAGGCGCCTGGCTCCGACCAGTTTCACGAGGAAACCGGCGCTTCAAACGGTAGGCGGCAGTAGATCGTCAATCAGGTCCATGACCGTAAACAAGACTCGTTCGTCAGCCTGCACTAGAAGGCCTGACGAATTTGGCACGAACGGAAGCTCCTCGTCGCGGTGATCTAAACAAGTCCGACCACGTAAACGGCCGCACACGGCGGTGGCACGGGGCGGCGCAAGGCGGCGGCCGATTGGGGCGTGTGGGAGAGGAGGGAGGCGGCTAGGTAGACTAGGGTTAAGTGAATGAATTAATTATGTTCTAGCGCTAGACCAACTCCTTTAATTAAAGATGGTACATGGGCTTGAACCAGCCCAATGGACTTGGGTCAAACCCAGGTCCATATGAACATTCAGTTCATTTAATTCGCTGTGGTATCATCATAATCCCGATTGACGATCAGATCGGACCGATCGACTCAGTTTCCAAAACTGAGTATTATGATGTGAAAACAAATTTTCAGACCACCTAGTCCAAAATTTTAGTTTAGCCCCTCAACTTTGGGAAATCACAATTTGACCCCTGTTGACTTTTAGGAAGTCGCACTCCCTAAAATCCTCCTCCTATTCTCAACACATTGAGCTCAGTTTCCGTGTGGGAATCATGAATCCAGTACTTGTGTGATCCTCAATGGTTCAGAGATACAGCTAGCCGTGGGCCGACAACCATTGTGACTCCGAAATCACAATTTCGGACTTGCCCATCGGATCATGGTAAAGCGCCTAGCAACATCGCCCCATCGATCCCCCTGGGTATCACTGATAGTGCCTGCAAGGAATCATGAATCCAGTACTTGTGTGATCCTCAATGGTTCAGAGATACAGCTAGCCGTGGGCCGACAACCATTGTGACTCCGAAATCACAATTTCGGACTTGCCCATCGGATCATGGTAAAGCGCCTAGCAACATCGCCCCATGATCCCCTGGGTATCACTGATAGTGCCTGCAAGAACCAGTTGGTCGTGGTTAGAGTACAGTACGGTCCTTTCTACACATATATCCCGATCAGATCAACGACCATTGGTAAATCGAGAGTCGCTAGAGATCCGATAACTATGCATACATCTTGGAGATGAAATAGTGACATCGCGAGTGTTACTAGGTAAACTCATTTACCTAAAACACATCCAGTACTCTGGCCAGAGATTTATACACTATTATCCCCTCAGATAGCATAGGATATCCACGCATGAGAGCGAGCGATGAATCCTCGACAACAAAGCATCGACTCCTACATGCATCGGGACCTCACCCAATCCCGCCGCCTAATGACCCCATGTGAGTCGGCAAACGGGTCAAAGTGAGGCACCTATCGTGTAGAGTCTCAATGACGTTTCGAGTAGTGAGGACTAATCAGTACAACCAAGACCTCGGACTGATCCACTCGACAAATGGTAACCACTTGGAAAGTCCGAACGAGGGTAGTTCGATAGATCACCAGGTCACTATCCATCTGCATTATCAGAACATCACAATGTTCCCTACCAATGAAATATGGTACTTCACATCGTAGATGCTAGTTTCAAGCTCGGGCGGCCTTATCCTCATTTTGACGGCCCAATCGACTAGGAACGAATTCAGAATGCACAGTGACTATTAGATGTGTTTCATGATAGCCATCATATCCACTATCACATCTAACATACACTATGGTGCATTCTAGGTCTTTATCCAACACAATTGTTAACATTATATAACAAAATAAAGAATGCCATATATAAATACGTATTTCATTGACGAGATCCCAGATTCACTTCGAGATTCTGGAAAGGTTTACACCAAGCCTTAGGAACGAATTTAACTTTCAGTACAGTGTTCCATCCTCAAACCGATGGGCAATCAGAAAGAGTAATTCAAATACTGGAAGATTTGTTAAGGGCTAGTGTTCTAGATTTTTCAGAAAGCTGGGAACCTAAGTTACCATTGATTGAGTTCACCTACAATAAAAGTTATCAAGCATCGATAGGCATGGCACCATACGAAGCTCTGTATGGCAGGAAATGTCGATCACCAATACTTTGGGAAGATGTGGGTGAAAGAAATGAAATAGGACCTGATATTATAGAGCAAACTTCAGAAGCAATTAAGAGAATACGTGAAAGAATGAAGACAGCAAAGTAGGCAGAAAAGTTATGCAGACATTCATCGCAGAGAGGTGAACTTTGCGGTGGGAGATCATGGGTTCCCCAAGATCTCACCAATGAAAGGTGTTTTAAGATTTGGAAAGAAAGGAAAGTTAAGTCCCAGATATGTTGGACCATTTCAAATCTTGGAACGAATTGGAACGTTAGCATATCGTTTAGCACTACCTCCACAAATGTCTTCTGTCCACAACGTGTTCCATGTATCAGCACTTAGAAGATACATTGCGAACCCATCGTATGTTCTCAGACATGAACCAGTGCAATTGGAACCAGACTTGACTTACGAAGAAACTCCAGAAAAGATTTTAGCAAAGGAAAATCGTAAGTTAAGAAACAGAACTATCCCAATGATCAAGATTCAGTGGACGAATCACTCAGAAAGGGAAGCAACATGGGAAGTAGAATCTGATATGCAGGGAAGTTACCCAGATTTATTCAAGTAAGTAAATTTCGGGGACGAAATTCTTTTAAGGGGGTAGAATGTAACAACCAGCTCATTTAGAAGTCCACAATTAGAAAGATATGAGATTGAGGGATTACATTGCTATTACAATTCGATTCTTGAATATTTCTGTCTAGGCCATGATCAATCTTTATTTTTTATGGATTGATATTCAAATGTTAGAATGCAAGTACATTAGATATTTAGTGACTTCTACGAACCAAGTGGATCCTTTATTTAACTAAAATTCTCGGTTTCCATGCACATCTTTTGCTTTAAAAACAGAGCACGCTTCTTTCAGAATTTTGCATATTGATATAACGTGTTTGCTTTCCTTAGTCATCGTAAATCATATAAATAGGAGCTTAAGCTGCTTCATGCATCATTAATTTCAAATCAAATCATATTAAGCGGTGCTCGCTCTCAAGAAGCCGAACAAAATACTTTCAAAGTGTTTTAAAGGAAACAGGTGGTGCGCAAGAAGTATACTGGATTTTCTGCTGTTCTTGTGTTAAAAATACCAGGCAAGTAAACTCTGTTTCTTGCTCACTCAATAGAAAGCATATATTCAATTCTGTTTTTATGATTATGTATGGTTTTAAAGAAAAGGGAGATGGCCTCGGCTGTTCTTCAAGAAAACCGTAAAGTTCATGCTCTGTTTTTGAAAGAAGTTGAGTTACTGTATTTGGAGTTAAAGATGATTTAGAAAAGGTTTGGATGATGTTCTTATAATGAATTCCTGAGTTTTTCAGTGATTCATTCGTCGAAGTATCTTACAAGTAGCTTACTCAATCTTTTCCAGAAGTTTCATAAGATATGTCGAAGTCTTTAGAGGAAGGTAACCTTCGTAGTTCATGGTTATCTGTATGTTAAGAATAAGAGCTGGTTCTTATACCACTGCTGATATTGCTTTGTCGAAAATATTCTAAGTATGAAATCAGCAGTTTCACTTCTTTGTTAAAAACCACCAGATGCATATTTCAGCAGATGCAATGCTTTCGTAACATTCAGCAGCTGAAACGACCCTCTTTCTATTTAAAACTGGAAACTTCATAGCTCAAGATTTAAATATGCTTAAAGAATTTATAACAAACCCGGTGAAACAGTTCAATCCCTATACTGCTTAAACAAGTAAATAATTTTTCACAAACTGTAAACTGAAATCTTAGTAAAGTAAAATCTTTTCTTTTAACTTGCTACGGAAACGCTTGGTCGCTGGATTGTGCCAAATAAGACCACCGCCAACTCAGGAATCCTGCCCTTCATCATGCGTCTCAACATCATCTGCACCAATCAAACGTAGTGAGCCTACCGGCTCGACAAGTACAAAACTGGATAATAACAAATAATACATAATACATGCACATGCATAAGATATTTGTACTTAAATAACTTTCTAAGCTTAGAGCAGCAGTTTAAAACTTACTTAAAACTCATGCATCATAAATCAGCTCGTAAATAAAATGTCTTATCTGTGAAATCTGAAGCTCCTAAATAAAAGTCATTTCTTTTTCTGTGAACTTAGATTCCTGACTGTGGTTCATTGTTCTTTTTTTTTTGTTCGCTTGATCAAACTCTTAAATATACCATGGTACTAAGCTTTGGTATAGCTCCCCAGTACTTATCTGGTTTCTATACACGTCATGTTTTTGTATGTCTCCCCGGAATGTCTCCCGGCTCACAGTACCCGTAATGTTGTAAGGCTAAACGAGACGTCTCCCGATTCCCAAACCTCGTAATTTGGTATGGCTCCCGAAACGTCTTCCGACCCCATACCTCGTAATAAAACAACCACAATCAAGTCACTTAATTCAAATCATTTTCTTTCTTAACTTCCTGTCTCAGTCTCACATCTCATGTCTCAAATATTAATCTGCCTCAAAGTGAAATCTTTCTTTATCTTTAAAATTTTCTTAACTGCAGTATGCTATAAACTCAAGAATCTCAAGGCTGCTCATCATTTTAAAATATATTTGAAATAAACATCATCAAGCTAAACTGCAGGCTCGTTTTAAAACTTGATACTATTCATAAAATAGCTTTAAAATATCATCATCCTATATTTTCTCTCAAGGGTACAGCTTGGGCTTTGTAGTAGGAAACAACATAGGCTTTGTAGAAGGAAAACAACTGAGGCTTTGTAGAAGTAAAAGAACAGCTTTCGCTTCAAAGAAAGAAACAACATAAGATTAAAGAAGAAAAACAGCTTATAGCTCAAAATAAAGAAGAACATACGCTCAATGAAGGAACAATCTCATGTGTCAACACGAGAGAACAAATTAAGCCCAACAAATAATCGAACAGCTTAAGCTTTAAAGAAAGAACAACTTAAATTTAAAGCAGAGAACAACTCATGTTCAGAAGCAGGATAGCTCACACGTACAGAAGGTGGTTCAGCTTACCTCTTAAAGAAAAGTAATGAGCTTCAACTCAAAGAGACAACTTAGTGGCTTAAAGAATAATAGTTCAGCTTAAATTCAATTTACAGAAACATGACTTATGGCTTAAAGGAGAGGAACAACTTATGCTCAGAAACAGAAAAACTTACACCCAAAGAAGGCCGACCAGCTTATAGCTTAAAGAACAGAAATTAGCTCCATTTCAAAGAAACAACTTGGGGCTCAAGGAATAACAACTTAGCTTAATATGAAGAAAACAAACAGTTTAAGCAGAGAACATCTTACGAACCGAAGGAGACAGATCATCTTACAGCTTAAAAATAGAACCGTGTAAATTTATAGAAAACAGAATGACATTTACTAACACAGAAAACCATCTCTCATAAACCTCAGACCTTGCTTATCTCATAAACAACAGTCACAAACTCACGGTTCTAACATCATAGGCAGCCCCATCAGATTGTTAAAGAGAAATTACTTCGCATAACCATCAATTCATAGGCTCGAAATTCAGAAATTATAAAGAGAAAAGAAGAATCAAACCGTAGGCAGCCCCATCAGATTTTAAAGATAAATTGGACTTATGGCTTAAAGGAGAGGAACAACTTATGCTCAGAAACAGAAAAACTTACACCCAAAGAAGGCCGACCAGCTTATAGCTTAAAGAACAGAAATTAGCTCCATTTCAAAGAAACAACTTGGGGCTCAAGGAATAACAACTTAGCTTAATAGGAACTCTCGATTTTTATTTCTCAAAGAGGAGTGGGTGTGAGTTGATTAGTGCCATAAACCCTTAATTAAATAGGAAGAAAATCAAGTGTGCAGGTTTGATGTAAGTTCACATACGTTTCTCTTTTCCCTAATATTATATATATATATAAAAGCTGAAACAAAGTTTAAGTTTTGAAAATTGTATAAAAATTTCATTAATATGGAAAATTGCTTCCAAGTTTAAAGATTGGCCTCAAAATAATTTTTTTTCAAAAATCACCTTTACCTCGGTGTTCCCATCGTCTCCAATCCGGCTTCTTAACACCTGTACTAAATTCTAAAAAAAATAATAGTCGTTATAAAATAATTTAAATAATTTAAAAGGCATAACTGATATAATTATTGAAATAGGAGAAAATAATATCAAGGCATGTGAAATTCTAGTTAGGAAAATTCCTAGGCGTTACAATTCTCTCCCCTTAACAAGAATTTCGTCCTCGAAATTCGAAAACTTACCGAAAAGATCTGGGTAGCGCTCCTTGATATCTGCCTCTACCTCCCACGTGGCCTCTTCCTCGGAGTGGTTCAGCCACTGAACCTTAACCATGGGGATGGTCCGGTTGCATAGCTTCCGGTCTTGTCTGCCTAATACCCGAATGGCGCGCTCCTCAAAAGTCATCTGCGGTGAGAGCTGTAGCGGCTCGAAGTTCAACACATGCGAAAGGTTCGGTACGTACTTCCTGAGCATGGAGATGTGGAAAACGTTATGCACGGATGCTAAGCTCAGGGGTAAAGCTACCCGATAAGATAATGTCCCCACTCTGTCGAGGATCTCGAAAGGTCCTATGTAACGGGGTGCAAGCTTGCCCTTCTTCCCAAATCTCATAACACCCTTCATCGGAGCAACCTTCACGAAGACATGCTCTCCCACTGCAAACTCTAGGTCTCTCCTCCTCGAATCGGCGTAACTCTTCTGTCGACTCTGGGCAGTCCTCATCCTCTCCCTAATCCTCATCACTGTCTCGGCCGTCTTCTGGACTATCTCAGGTCCTAACTCTGCTCGCTCGCCTACTTCATCCCAGTGAATGGGCGATCTGCACTTCCTCCCATAGAGTGCCTCAAAAGGTGCCATACCGATGGAAGCCTGAAAGCTGTTGTTGCAGGTGAACTCTACTAGAGGTAGTTTGGCTTCCCAACTCCCTTGGAAGTCGATAGCACACGCACGAAGTAGATCTTCTAATGTCTGGTTCACCCTCTCTGTATGCCCATCGGTCTGGGGGTGAAATGTCGTGCTGAACTGTAGCTTCGTCCCTAAAGAAGCATGTAGACTCCTCCAAAACGCTGACGTGAACTTCTAATGTCTGGTTCACCCTCTCTGTATGCCCATCGGTCTGGGGGTGAAATGTCGTGCTGAACTGTAGCTTCGTCCCTAAAGAAGCATGTAGACTCCTCCAAAACGCTGACGTGAACCTAGTATCTCTATCTGATACGATCGAGACTGGAATCCCATGCAGCCTGACAATCTCCCGGATATACAATTCAGCGTACTGAGTCATGGTGAACGTGGTCCTCACTGGTAAGAAATGCGCAGATTTTGTGAGTCGGTCCACAATCACCCAAATGGAGTTCGATCCTCTAACTGTCCTCGGCAATCCCACGATAAAATCCATCGAGATGTTCTCCCACTTCCACTCAGGAATAGGGAGTGGCTTCAGCAATCCAGCTGGTCTCTGATGCTCGGCCTTGACCTGCTGGCAAGTGAAACATTCAGACACAAAGCGATTTATGTCGCGCTTCATGCCCGGCCACCAATACAAATGTTGCAGATCCTTATACATCTTCGTGCTCCCTGGGTGAACAGAGTAAGGTGCTGTGTGAGCCTCTGACATGATCAACTCTCTCAATGAGTCTCCTGAAGGAACCCAAAAACGACCTCTATACTTCACGATCCCATCATTCACGGTGTATAATCGACTGCCCTTCTCCTCATCTCTCAGCCTCCACTTTTGTTATTGTTCGTCGCCAGACTGACCCCTGTGGATGCGGTCCAGAAGCGTAGACTGTACTGTCAGAGTGCTCAACCTCGGTGCTCTACCATCTGTATAGACCTCTAATCCGAAACTCTGAATCTCTCGCTGTAGTGGTCTAGATACTGACATGTGTGCAATAACAGTTGTCTTCCTACTCTGAGCATCGACCACTACATTGGCCTTCCCCGGATGATAATTGATCTCGCGGTCATAATCTTTCACCAACTCTAACCACCTCCTCTGCCTCATGTTCAGCTCCTTCTGCGTGAAGAAGTACTTCAGGCTCTTGTGGTCGGTGAAAATCTTGCATTTCTCCCCATAAAGGTAATGCCTCCAAATCTTAAGTGCAAAGACAACTGCTGCTAGTTCTAAATCGTGCGTCGGATAATTTTTCTCATGTACCTTCAACTGTCGGGAGGCGTAAGCTATCACTCTGTTATTCTGCATCAATACTGCGCCTAGGCCTAGCTTAGACGCGTCTGTGTAAAGCACATACTCCTCTTGCCCAGATGGCATGGCTAAGACTGGGGCTGATATGAGATCTTGCTTCAAGGTATCGAAGCTCTGCTGGCACTCTGGACTCCAAATGTA
>KV015667.1:8674-24574 GCA_001598015.1 Dorcoceras hygrometricum
GAGAGTGTGTCCGTCAGCTGGATCACAGCAGGCCGCGGCCCAGCCTCAGGGTCTGGGGGTCAGTCTAGGGGCCGTTCGCAGCAGTTTCAGCAGCCCCTTTTTGGTGAGACTCCGTTAGCCGTTTCAGCAGCCTGGCCCTTCGCGTTTTGGGCAGTCGTCTCAGCCTTTTTTTCCAGGACCCCAGCATGCTCAGGTTAACGCCTTCACGAGAGAGCAGGCCGAGGAGACACCGAGCCGGGTGATTGGAGGTACATGCTTTGTTTTTGACTTTCCTGCTCGTGTGTTGTTTGACACCGGTGCATCGCATTCGTTTATTTCTGATTCGTTTGTTGTTGAGCATGGTTTGTGTACCGTCCCTTTGCACGATGATGTTTCTGTTTCTACCCCCGGTGGTGTGAACCTGTTCTCGCAAGAGATTTTGTTGGATGGTGTGTTACGGTTTGGTGAGCATGCCTTGTTAACGAATTTGATCTGTTTGATGCTTTGGGATTTCGATTGTATAGTTGGGATGGATGTGCTGTCCAACTACAGGGCCTCCGTGGATTGCTTCCATGGGATTGTGCGCTTTAGGCCTTTGTCTGGCGAGAAGTGGGACTTCTACGGCCAGGACTCAAGATCGAAGATTCCGTTGGTCTCCGCGATGGAGATGTTTAGCTTGTTATCTTTGGGAAATGCTGGCTTTATGATTTACGCTTTGGATGCGTCTTCTTCTTCTAGTGTTCAGCTTAGTGACGTTCCCATGGTCCGACACTTCCCCTACGTGTTTCCGGAGGAGATTCCTGGTTTTCCTCCAAGGCGGGAGATAGACTTCAGCATAGATTTGGTGCCTGGCACAGCTCCGATTTCTCGTGCCCCATATCGTCTAGCGCCTACGGAGTTGAGAGAACTCAAGGTTCAGTTAGATGATTTGCTGGAGAAGGGTTTCATCCGCCCTAGTATGTCACCGTGGGGAGCGCCCATTTTGTTTGTAAAGAAGAAGGATGGCTCAATGCGGATGTGCAATTGATTTTCGTCAGTTGAATAAAGCCACTGTGAAGAATAAGTACCCGTTGCCGAGAATCGATGATCTGTTTGATCAGTTGCAAGGTTCTGCGGTGTATTCTAAGATTGATCTTCGTTCCGGGTACCATCAGCTCAGAGTAAGAGAACAAGATGTCGCGAAGACTGCGTTTCGTACGAAGTACAGACATTTTGAGTTTTTGGTGATGCCGTTTGGGTTGACAAACGCGCCTGCAGTCTTCATGGATCTGATGAACCGAGTCTTCCGAGAGTTCATAGATCAGTTTGTGATTGTTTTTATTGACGACATCTTAGTTTACTCGAAGACTCCGAGGGAGCACAAGGAGCACTTGGAAATGGTTCTTCTTAGGTTGAGAGAGCAGCAGTTGTATGCGAAGTTTTCCAAGTGCGAGTTTTGGTTGGATCGCATTTTATTTCTGGGCCATGTCTTTTCAGCGGATGGCATTTCTATGGATCCCAGTAAAGTGGATGCCGTGTTGAACTGGGAGCGACCGAGAAATGTGTCTGAGATTCGCAGTTTCTTAGGTCTGGCTGGCTATTATCGTCGCTTTATTGAGGGGTTCTCTTCTATAGCAAAGCCGATGACCCAATTGACCCGGAAGGATAAGCGGTTTGTTTGGACTGAGCAGTGTGAGAATGCTTTTCAACTGCTCAAGGAGAAGTTAACTACTGCGCCTGTGTTGGCCTTGCCGTCCGGTTCAGGTGGTTTTGTTGTTTGTTCTGACGCTTCGCTAAATGGATTGGGTTGTGTGTTGATGCAGAATGGTAGAGTCATTGCGTATGCCTTGCGGCAGTTGAAACCGCACGAGACTCGATACCCAGTTCATGATTTGGAGTTAGCAGCGGTGGTCTTTGCGTTAAAGATCTGGCGTCACTACCTGTATGGCGAGCAGTTTGTGGTGTACTCCGACCACAAGAGTTTACAGTATCTGTTTTCGCAGCCTGACTTGAACATGAGACAGCGTCGGTGATGGAGCTGCTTAAATATTTTGACTGTGAGATTAAATACCAGCCTGGGAAGTCGAACGTAGTGGCTGATGCTTTGAGCAGGAAGGCTAGTGAGATGCTTGCGTCGTTGTACATCTCTAAGGATCAAGAGCATCTTAACACTACGGGTTGGATATTCTACCCGGCTGAGGATTGTGTTATGGTTTCATCTTTTCAAGTGGAACCGCAGATTGTTTCTAGCATTCGAGCAGCTCAGAGGACCGATCCTTCAATCCACGAGTTGAAGATGAAAGTTAGGGCTGGTGAACTTGAGGACTATTCTGTCTTGTCCGATGGTTGTTTGCGTTTCCGGGGCAGGTTGGTTGTGCCCAATTTGATTGATTTGAAGGAGGAGATCCTTCGAGAAGCGCACTGTAGCAGACATAGTGTTCATCCTGGTGCACGGAAGATGTACCATGCTTTGAAGCCGCACTTTTGGTGGGCTGGCCTGAAGAGCGATGTTGCTGGTTTTGTCGCTCGTTGTTTGAACTGCCAGATGGTTAAGGCCGAAAGGATGAGACCTGGTGGTCTGTTGCAGAGTTTAGAGGTGCCCCAATGGAATTGGGAGCACATTGCAATGGATTTTGTAACGCATTTGTCTCGTTCCAGCCGAGGATGCGATGCTGTTTGGGTAGTTGTAGACCGTTTGTCTAAGTCTGCACACTTCATTCCCTATGAGATGACCTTCTCGTTGAAGAATATGGCGAAGCTGTACGTTGATTTTGTTGTTAGATTGCATGGTGTGCCTGTTTCAATCGTGTCTGACCGAGATCCGAGGTTTACTTCCAGGTTTTGGAAGAGTTTGCAGACAGCTTTGGGAACCAGATTGGCTATGAGTACCGCGTATCATCCCCGGACAGATGGCCAATCTGAGCGAACTATCCAGACGTTAGAGGATATGTTGCGTGCTGTTGTGTTGGATTTCGGAGGTAGTTGGCAAGACGCGTTGTCTTTGGTTGAGTTTTCGTATAATAACAGCTACCAAGTGACGATTGGCATGGCGCCTTTCGAGGCTTTGTATGGCCGCAAGTGCAGATCGCCAGTGTGTTGGGAAGAAGTGGGGGAGAAGCAGCTATCTGCCCCTGACTTTGTGCAGCAAATGAAAGATCATGTGGATCTTATTAGACAGCGGATGAAAGCTGCCCAGGATCGCCAAGCCAGTTATGCGAATAAGAGGCGTCGACCTCTTGAGTTTCAGGTTGGTGATCGTGTATTTCTCAAGGTTTCCCCGTTTCGTAGTGTGATGCGCTTTGGACGCAAGGGAAAGTTAGCCCCTCGTTACTTTGGTCCGTATGAGATTGTCGAGAGGATTGGCCCTTTAGCGTATCGTCTGTTGTTGCCGTCCGAGTTATCTTCTTTGCATGACGTCTTTAACGTTTCCATGTTGAGGAAGTATGAGCCAGATCCGTCTCATGTACTTGGAACTGACGAGGTAGAGCTAGATCAGTCATTGAGCTATCAGGAATACCCTTTGCAGATCCTTGGCAGAAAAGAGAAACAGTTGAGGAATAAAACCATTCCGTTGGTGATGGTGCAGTGGAGCAAGCATGGTAGGGAAGAAGCTACTTGGGAGCTGGAAGAAAAGATGCAGCGCGAGTGGCCGCATCTGTTTGAGTAGCTGTTGGGCTATATTTTCCAGTAGCTTGTAGTTTTGCTGTTTTCCTTCCTTAGTTGTTGTGAATTGTTTGCTCAGTTATCTTGAACTCTTGGCCTTGTGTTGGGCGGGTTCTGTTTGTAGCTTGCTGTTGTGTTTGTTGATTCAGAATTGTTGCTGTGATTTCGAGGACGAAATCCTTTTTAGTAGTGAAAAAAGTGAGACCTGGATTTGTATTAAGATTTGTTTGTTGATTGTATCGGTTTTTGGGAGTTTCCTGCTGGTAAAATCTTTGTTCGAGAGTTTGGTTGGCATTTTCGGGTCTGAAATAGCATTTGGAGCAATTCTGGAGATTTTGTATTTTCGCATGTTTTGTGTTGAGCGCTAAACGTCGTCGTTTGAGGTATTGCGACTGGTACCAGCTGCGAGGAGTTGTGCGTCTGGATGACCAGTCGAGGAACCAGTCGTTGGTTATTAGCGTTTTTTTGGTATCGAGTGAGATACGATAGCGTTTAGAGGAACGTCACTGTAGCTTGCGACTGGTTGTGTTTCGTATATTGCGACTGGTTGTGCACTGTAGCTGTGACTGGTATTTTGCGAGGAGTTGTTGCGTCTGGATGATCAGTCGAGAGCTATGGTCAACGCGGGTCAACGTCATTGTAGCCATGCGACTGGTATTTGGCGAGATGTTGCGACTGGATAATGACGTCAGTGGAGCGACGTCGTTTGAGTAAGTTGCAACGCTGCGTTTTGAGGTTGCGACTGGATGACCAGCAGAGGATATCGTTGTGCGTTGTTTTGGTCCTGCGACTGGATGACCAGCAGTTGGTATATAGGATTGTGTATCCTGTGCGACGTCGTTTGAGTAAGTTGGTGCGACGCCGTTTTGAGAACCAGTCACGCTGCGTTTTGAGGTTGCGACTGGATGACCAGCAGAGGATATCGTTGTGCGTGTTTTGGTCCTGCGACTGGATGACCAGCAGTTGGTATATAGGATTGTGTATCCTGTGCGACGTCGTTTGAGTAAGTTGGTGCGACGCCGTTTTGAGAACCAGTCGTTAGTTTATTTTAGCGATTGTTGGAGAAATCAGCCGTTGGTTCTTGCGTCTGCTGGTTAGTTGGTACCTGCTGGTTTGGGAGATTGATGGTGTCGACTGGTTTGTCGGTGGACAATTATTTGTATTGGTTTCCAGTCGTTGCAAGTGCTATTTAAGGAAGACTTGGTCTTCAAATTGGTGATATCATTTCCCATACTTAGAAATTTCCAGCCTTTCGTTCCTTATCCTTCGAACCCTAGAGCACTGTTCAGCCGTGAGCTTTTCCGGTGAATTCCCATCGTTTTCGGTGGTTGTTTTGCTCGTGCGAGGTAGCGTTCTTGAGAAGCTCTTCCAATTCGTACCAGTTTTAGAAGCTGGAATTGGCTAGTCGAGGAACGCGAAGTTGCTGCCGTTCGAGTGTTGCGTCGATTTGGTAGAACTACGTTCTGGTTTTCGGTGAGACCTTGTTCCTAGCCATAGTTTTAAGCTTCCTGTTTGGTTGTTGAGGTTTAATGATTAGATGGTTGAGTTGTAGCTCCCAGCCGTGCGTTTTTAGGTTGGCCGTGAGCTTCTGTGTGAATTTCTGAGATCTGTGTGTCGTATATTTGAGCAGGTGGAACCAGATCTCTTGGGAATCCTTGTGGTAATTGTTGCTCAGTATAAGGTACGGATGATTCTTGGAGCTATGTTTGAGTTCCATAGCTCCCTTGTAGGTCGAGCCTTCCGTTGTTATTCGGCGTCTCATGCATAGCATCTGCATTTTATTCCTTGCTGTTTATTTCTGTTGTATTATTGCTCTCAGTACTGGGGTTTGAACCCATGTCCCTCCGGGGCTTGCTTTGTTTCTTTGTTATGTTGTTTTCAGGAAACCCAGGTTCTACAGCTGGTCGTGGTTTTAACCCAGCTGGTGGTGCCCCAGGAGGTGGCTAGCGTGTCCCTGTTGCATATAGCATACTTATTTATATATGTATCAGTTAGCCATGGGGATGCCCTGCGCTTTGTTGTTGTACCCGTAGGGGAGTTTGATACATGTTTGAACTATGTATGCTTTTATCTGTTGTGAGCACGAGGCCTGACAGATTGGGTGAGATCCCGATGCATGTAGGAGTCGATGCATCGTTGTCGAGGATTCACCGCTCGTACACATGCGTGGATATCCTATGCTTTCTGAGGGGATAATAGTGTATAAATCTCTTGCCAGAGTACTAGAAGTGTTTTAGGTAAATGGGTTTACTTAGTTACACTCGCAATGTCACTATTCGATCTCCAAGATGTATGCATAGCTATCGGATCTATAGCGACTCTCGTTTACCAATGGTCGTTGATCAGATCGGGATATATGGATTGAAAGGACCGTACTGTACGCTAACCACGACCAACTGGTTCTTGCAGGCACTATCAGTGATACCTAGGGGATCATGGGGCAATGTTGCTAGACGCTCTTACCATGATCCGATGGGCAAGTCCGGAATTGTGATTCCGGAGCCACAATGGTTGTGGGCCCACGGCTAGCTGTATCCCTGAACCATTGAGGGTCACACAAGTACTGGATTCGAGATTCCCGCACGGATACTGAGCTCAATGTGTTGAGCATAGTAGGAGGATTTTGGAAGTGCGACTTCCTAAAAGTCAACAGGGGTCAAATTGTGATTTCCGCTGTTGAGGGGCAAAACGGTCATTTTGCACTGGGGTTCTGAAAAATGGTTTTTCAGATCATAATATTCAGTTTTGGAAACTGAGTCGATCGGATTTATGATGAAACCGCAATGAATTAAACGAACCGAATGTTCATGTATGGGCTTGGGTCAGACCCAAGTCCAATGGGCCGGTTCAAGCCCAAGTATATTTAATATATACTAATGTGTGATTAGGGCTTAATTCATAACACAAAAACAAAACCCTAACCCTAGAGCTCTCTCTCTCGGCCGCCCCCCTCTCTCCCAAAAGCCACCGCCGTCGCCGGCCTCCAGCGCCGCCGCCGTTGTCGCCGCTAATTGATCGGACTTGCTCCGATCAGTTTTTCGAGGAGAACCATCCGCACTGATCTCGTCAGGCCTTATAGTGCAGGCTGACGAAGGAGTCTCCCTTCCGGTCGTGGACCTGATTGACGAATCTACAGCCGCCTACCGTGAAGAGCCGGTCTTCTTGTAATTCCGGTTGGAGCCAGGCGCAAGTCGCCAGCAAGGTAACTGACTAGACGCCCTATGAATGGTTCATAGTTTGCAATCGATTTTAAACCCTGGCCGTCGGCCCCCCGCCGTGTGCGGCGGCCCCTCCCCTCCATCGCACGCATATGCGCGCGGGGCGCATGCGCGCTGGCCGCGCAATGGCGCGCGTATATCAGCGCACCGGCCTGCGCAATTGTTGCGCAATGGCCGAGAGTGGCCGCTGCCGCTGGCCGTGCAAAATGTTGCGCACAGGCCGTCCGATGGGCGGGGACGTGCGGCCTAGCGCCGCACGATGTACAGCGCAATATGTTGCGCTTTGGGCTGGGCGTATCGCACGCTACACCGCCGCGCACGTCGCGGCCAAGCATGCGGCCGAGCGTCGCATGTTGTGTGGTGGCGGCCGCGGCCGCCGTCCGGCGACAATCTCCGGCAGATTGTTGCGACGGCTGAATTTTGCTTCTAGGTTTAGTTTGGGCCTGTCCTGTTGGGATCCGGATCGCGCCCCCCGGTGAGGAAGCGGAAGAACAGAAATAACATGTCCGGGAGACGATCAATACGATATAATACAAAATTAATATGACATTCATAGGGTGTTCAAAACACTACCTTGCTGGCACTTGTGACTGGCTCCGACCGGTTTCGTAAAGAAAGCGGCACTTCACGGTAGACTGCGGTAGATAACGCCAATCCGGTCCACGACCAGAATCGATCTCCCTCCAATCAGCCTGCACTAGAAGACTGAAGGATTTATCGCCAACGAATTCTCCTCAAAAAACTAGGCCGGAAACAGTTTCCGGCGCGGCGGCGGCTGCGGCGGCGTGAGGATGTTGAAGAGAAGGGGCGGCGGCTCTTGCTTCTAGGTTTAGGGTTGTAGTTAAGTTGTCTAGTGTTTAGTTAATGAGGTCTAGTCTAATTAAATAGACTTAAGTGTTGGACTTGGACCGGCCCAACGGGCCCGGGTCCAACGGATGAACATTCAGTTCATCTCCACCACCGAGACTTCATCGTAACTCCGATCGACGATCAGATCGGACCGATCGATTCAGTTTCCAAAACTGAATACTAAAATCTGAAAAACCGTTTTTCAGAACCCCAGCGCAAAATGACGGTTTTGCCCCTCAACAGTGGGAAACCTCGGTTTGACCCCTGTTGACTTTTAGGAAGTCGCACTCCCCAAATTCCTCTTCTCGTGCTCAACACATTGAGCTGAGTATCCGTGCGGGAATCTCGAATCCAGTACTTGTGTGACCCTCAATGGTTCAGGGATACAGCTAGCCGTGGGCCCACAACCATTGCGGCTCCGGAATCACAATTCCGGACATACCCATCGGATCATGGTAAAGCGTCTAGCAACATCGCCCCATGATCCCCTAGGTATCACTGATAGTGCCTGCAAGAATCAGTTGGTCGTGGTTAGCATACAGTACGGTCCTTTCAATCCATATATCCCGATCAGATCAACGACCATTGGTAAATCGAGAGTCGCTATAGATCCGATAGCTATGCATACATCTTGGAGATCGAATATTGACATCGCGAGTGTAACTAGGTAAACACATTTACCTAAAACACTTCTAGTACTCTGGCCAGAGATTTATACACTAGTATCCCCTCAGATAGCCTAGGATATCCACGCATGTCTGCGAGCGGTGAATCCTCGACAACGATGCATCGACTACTACATGCATCGGGGTCTCACCCAATCCCGACGCCTTATGACCCCAAGTGAGTCGGCAAACGGGTCAAAGTGAGACGCCTATCAAGTAGAGTCTCAATGACGTTTCGAGTCGTGAGGACTAATCAGTACAACCAAGACCTCTGATGGATCTGTTTTGACAGATCCTGATTAAGTTTTGAATTACACAAAACCTGTTATTGTGTTTCTAACAATTCCACTTAAGTGTACAGATTCTAGCTATCGAAGAAGATGATGAACAGTCGAAGAATCTGTCCAGCCGATGGTTCACAATATAAAGATTCAGCAGTTGGTTTGGTGTTCATGGAATCGGTAGCTGGATTAGCAATGGAGACGTCCAGAGTTAATCAGTTGTTCGTAATCAGGCGAGGGCCAAGTTGAACCAGCTGAAGCACAATAAATCAGCTGGAACAATAACAACCAGCTGCAAGCGCTAAAGAGAAAAGATGAATCAGCTGGAATATTTATTGAGAAGTCTGCTGGAGAAATAGATTGAAGAAGAAGATTCCAGGCGCAAGTCACTGTTGACGAATCTGTTAGCAGTCGCGATTATAAGTACTGTTGATGAATCTATTGACAGTCGCTATTCAAGAAGCTAAGAAGAATCGCAAGCTGGAGCTGGAACGATAAAGATCAGCTGGAATCATAGATGACATCAGCAGTGACGTCATCATTCAGCAGGAAGCTACAGTGATCAGCAGATGAAGAGATATCAGCAGTTGAGAAGATGCGAGAGATATGGAATCAGCTGTGATGACATCAGCAGTGATGTCATCACAATCAGCAGTTGGCATTCAGCAGATGAAAAGAAGCGTAAAAGATGAAGCGACGTCGTGCTGAAGAATCAGCAGATGGTTTAGCGTTGATGACGTCATCGGTGACGTCATCACAATCAGCAGATGGTTTGAGTCCACCAGTCGCAAGATACCAGCAGGTAGCTTGTACATCCAGACGCAAGTGAGAAGCGACGTCGTAGAGGAGGAAATCCAGTCGCAAGCTACTGTTCACCAGCAGATGATATTTGGAGATAGCGATAGCAAAACGATATCGTTTACATAAGTTGATACGACAGCGTTTTGCTCTCGCGCTAAAGATTCAGCAGATGTTCTTTGCGTTGATAATCAGTCGCGAGCTACAGTGGATCCAGTCGCAAGCTTCATTACTATTGTATATCCAGTCGACATGGTATCCAGACGCAAGCAACAGCTCATCCAGTCGAGAGTTTCTTTGAACCAGCTGTTGCTATGCATCCAGTCGCAAAGATCCAGACGCAAGAAAAGCAGATGTAGCGAAGCATTGCAACCAGGCGCAAAGTATCCAGTCGACAAAGATATCAGCAGAAGATGAATTCAGTCATTGTGATAAATCAGCAGCGAAGCAGTTGACGATTTACGAGAGTTGGATGTCGACTGCTGAGCTCAATTCAAATGGCGAAAACGACAAGAAGCCTGCAAAAGAAAAGGACGCAAGTACTATTCCCTATCGATACTTTACAAGACACATTTGAACGGGAAGAATGCTGTGTCCAACGGGATTAATTTCTACAGAAGCTTTATATACAGAGGCAGCGCCATTGAAAAAGATAGACGAATAGAGAGGTTGTGAAAACCAGAGAGTTGTTGTTGCACAGAAAAGAAAATCAATAGAAGACAACAACAGAGGGAAAATGAATCTGAAGTGAAGCTGTCAACTACCATTCGAGAGAGAGCTTAATTGCAGTTGACAGTGGAGCTAGAATTAGCTAATTAGAGCATTTCCCTAGTGTGTGAGAAAAACAGAGAGTTGAGCGTTTCATTGTATCAATCTCACACACAGAGATTCATTCACAGTTTATTGGTGAATGAATCTCAAAATGTTTCAATCAGTCCCGTCCAAGCACGATGACGTTAAACTCATGTGTATGTAGTTAGTCACACAGTTGAGGCTGGTGTGCATTTGTGGAGTCTAGGAGTTCTCACAGCTGCTGGTTGTGGGATTGGGTCTGTACACGAAGTTGTAAGATCAAATCTTCTAGTGGATCCTTCCGAGGTGGAAGAAGGGGAGATGTAGGACATTGAAGTCCGAACTTCCAGAAACAAATATGCTGCGTACTGTATTGTGTTCTTTAAGCTTTCAGCATTGCATATTTACTTTAGCATTCTCGCATAACACACGCATAACAGTTCAGCACTTAGCATTCTCGCATTGCATACACAGTTAGCACACAAGCACTTGCAAGTCTCGAACAGATTTATGTTGTGCATAAATCTGTTTGAGTTGTTTTAAATTATAGGATTCAATTCTGGTATTTTCCGCATGATTTTTAAATCATACCAGATCTGTCTCTGGTGCTCTTCCTCGTGTGATTTTATATGTTCAAGAACAAGAGGTATTGCACCTCAAGTGTAGTAGCAGCCGCGCAAAATTTTAAAGTCTTTTAAATGCGCGGCTGGCTATCCTTTTGATCCTATTTTCGGACCATCAAGTGGTATCAGAGCAGGTTGTTCTTGAACGAGCACTTAATTTTAAAACACATGTGCTATGTTTTTAATGTTTTAAATGTTTTTGAGAAGCTCGTGTATGAAGACCATATTTGTTTTAATATAGAACCGGTTTTTCGCTTGATGAACTGTCGGGATGCGCGAGTCTCGGGCAGATGCCAAGCTTCTATTTTCGTTGTGCTATAAGATCACTTGGAGCGAGGCTCAGTGACAAGCACATGGGCGAGATAGAAGAAGGAAAAATCTGAGCTTTTATCTGTACTGGTTCTTCATACATTTGAGTAACTCAGTAGCATGTGTTCATTTGAAATATTTTTTTTATGCTCTGTGAGTTTTTAAATTATTCTGTTTTGCGGATTTTCAGCTGTTGCCAAAATTTTGTTTTTAAAAATGATTTAAGCACAATAAATCAGCTGGAACAATAACAACCAGCTGCAAGCGCTAAAGAGAAAGATGAATCAGCTGGAACATTTATTGAGAAGTCTGCTGGAGAAATAGATTGAAGAAGAAGATTCCAGGCGCAAGTTACTGTTGACGAATCTGTTAACAGTCATGATTATAAGTACTGTTGATGAATCTATTGACAGTCGCTATTCACGAAGCTAAGAAGAATCGCAAGCTGGAGCTGGAACGATAAAGATCAGCTGGAAGCGTAGATGACATCAGCAGTGACGTCATCATTCAGCAGGAAGCTACAGTGATCAGCAGATGAAGAGATATCAGCAGTTGAGAAGATGCGAGAGATATGGAATCAGCTGTGATGACATCAACAGTGATGTCATCACAATCAGCAGTTGGCATTCAGCAGATGAAAAGAAGCGTAAAATATGAAGCGACGTCGTGCTGAAGAATCAGCAGATGGTTTAGTGTTGATGACGTCATCGGTGACGTCATCACAATCAGCAGATGGTTTGAGTCCACCGGTCGCAAGATACCAGCAGGTAGCTTGTACATCCAGACGCAAGTGAGAAGCGATGTCGTAGAGGAGGAAATCCAGTCGCAAGCTACTGTTCACCAGCAGATGATATTTGGAGATAGCGATAGCAAAACGATGTCGTTTATATAAGTTGATACGACAGCGTTTTGCTCTCGCGCTAAAGATTCAGCAGATGTTCTTTGCGTTGATAATCAGTCGCGAGCTACAGTGGATCCAGTCGCAAGCTTCATTACTATTGTATATCCAGTCGACATGGTATCCAGACGCAAGCAACAGCTCATCCAGTCGAGAGTTTCTTTGAACCAGCTGTTGCTATGCATCCAGTCGCAAAGATCCAGACGTAAGAAAAGCAGATGTAGCGAAGCATTGCAACCAGGCGCAAAGTATCCAGTCGACAAAGATATCAGCAGAAGATGAATTCAGTCGTTGTGATAAATCAGCAGCGAAGCAGTTGACGATTTACGAGAGTTGGATGTCGACTGCTGAGCTCAATTCAAATGGCGAAAACGACAAGAAGCCTGCAAAAGAAAAGGACGCAAGTACTATTCCCTATCGGTACTTTACAAGACACATTTGAACGGGAAGAATGTTGTGTCCAACGGGATTAATTTCTACAGAAGCTTTATATACAGAGGCAGCGCCATTGAAAAAGGTAGACGAATTGAGAGGTTGTGAAAACCAGAGAGTTGTTGTTGCACAGAAAAGAAAATCAATAGAAGACAACAACAGAGGGAAAATGAATCTGAAGTGAAGCTGTCAACTACCATTCAAGAGAGAGCTTAATTGCAGTTGACAGTGGAGCTAGAATTAGCTAATTAGAGCATTTCCCTAGTGTATGAGAAAAACATAGAGTTGAGCGTTTCATTGTATCAATCTCACACACAGAGATTCATTCACAGTTTATTGGTGAATGAATCTCAAAATGTTTCCATCAGTCCCGTCCAAGCACGATGACGTTAAACTCATGTGTATGTATTTAGTCACACAGTTGAGGCTGGTGTGCATTTGTGGAGTCTAGGAGTTCTCACAGCTGCTGGTTGTGGGATTGGGTCTGTACACGAAGTTGTAAGATCAAATCTTCTAGTGGATCCTTCCGAGGTGGAAGAAGGGGAGATGTAGGACATTGAAGTCCGAACTTCCAGAAACAAATATGCTGCGTACGGTATTGTGTTCTTTAAGCTTTCAGCATTGCATATTTACTTTACCATTCTCGCATAACACAAGCATAACAGTTCAGCACTTAGCATTCTCGCATTGCATACACAGTTAGCACACAAGCACTTGCAAGTCTCGAACAGATTTATGTTGTGCATAAATCTGTTTGAGTTGTTTTAAATTATAGGATTCAATTCTGGTATTTTCCGCATGATTTTTAAATCATACCAGATCTGTCTCCGGTGCTCTTCCTCGTGTGATTTTATATGTTCAAGAACAAGAGGTATTGCACCTCAAGTGTAGTAGCAGCCGCGCAAAATTTTAAAGTCTTTTAAATGCACGGCTGGCTATCCTTTTGATCCTATTTTCGGACCATCAACCTCGGACTTATCCATTCGACAAATGGTAACCACTTGGAAAGTCCGAAGGAGGGTAGTTCGATAGATCACCAGGTCACTATCTATCTGCATACTCAGAACATCACAATGCTCCCTACCAATGAAACATGGTACTTCGCATCGCAGATACTTGTCTCGAACTCGGGCGGCCTTATCCTCATTTTGACGGCCCAATCGACTAGGAACATGTTCAGAATACACAGTGACTATTAGATGTGTTTCATGATAGCCTTCATACCCACTATCACATCTAACATACGCTTTAGTGCATCTAGGTCTTTACTCAACGTAATTGTAAATCATCATACATACAATGAAAGTAAAGAATGCGATATGAGTAAATGCGAATATTATATATAAAGATTGTCATATACAAGAGTCTATAAACCCACACGCCACAAGTTGGCTTGTTGGGCATCTACTCTAACAATCTCCCACTTGCCCTAAAGCCAACTACTCATAAGACGCAGTCCCATTGTTTCGTGATGTTTTTCAAACAAGGGTCCTGGCAAGGTCTTCGTAAGTGGATCAGCAACGTTGTCCGCAGAGGCGACTCTCTAACTGCTATGTCACCTCTAGCCACAATATCCCGGATTATGTGGTATTTCCTCAGTATGTGTTTGGATCTTTGGTGAGACCTGTGCAACGGCACCCGTGTTGTCGCAGTACACCGGGACTGGACCAACTCCATTATGAATGACGCCCAACTCTTGGACGAAATTCCTTATCAAAACGGCCTCCTTAGCAGCAGCTGATGCTGCAATGTACTCAGCCTCAGTGGTTGAATCCGCGATGGTGTCTTGCTTGGAACTCTTCCAAGAGACAGCACCACCATTGAGCATGTATACAAATCCAGAGGTTGATTTCGAATCATCCACGTCACACTGGAAGCTAGAATCAGTGTAGCCTTCCAGTTTCAGTTCACCACCCCCATAGACCATGAACATATTCTTAGTCCTTCATAAGTACTTAAGAATATCCTTCACAGCCTTCCAATGCAATTGGCCGGGGTTGGCCTGGTAGCGGCTCGTGACACTCAGAGCATATGCGACTATCCGGTCTAGTCGAGATCATGCAATACATAATACTACCTATTGCCGAGGCATACGGTACACGTGCCATACTATCTTTTTGTAGACACATGGCTCCTCAGGATTCTTGATGAAACCAAATTCCTTAATTGTTTCATCGAATCTCAGGTTCCAACTTCGCGATGCTTGTTTGAGACCGTAGATCGATCTCTGAAGCTTGCATACCTTATGCTCGCTTCCAACAGATGTGAAACCCTCAGGCTGCGTCATATAGATCTCTTCCTTAATGTTTCCATTAAGGAACGATGTTTTCACATCCGTTTGCCATATCTCATAGTCGTACCATGCGGCTATGGCTAATAAGACTCTAATTGACTTGAACATTGCGACTGGCGAGAAGGTTTCATCATAGTCAACACCTTGCCTTTGAGTGTAACCTTTCGCCACCAGTCGTGCCTTGTAGGTCATTACCTTACCATCAGGCCCAAGTTTCCTCTTGTACACCCATTTGCACCCAATAGGAACAATTCCTTCGGGAGGGTTAACTAGAGTCCAAACTTGGTTAGCATGCATTGAGTCAAACTCAGACTGCATTGCTTCAAGCCATAAGTTAGAATCAGCATCGGAAATTGCCTCCTTGAAAGTTCTTGGATCAGATCCAACAACTTGATCACCTTGATCATCTTCAAGGAGAAAACCATATCTCTCAGGAGCCCTAGGAACCCTTTCGGATCTCCTAGGTGCGACCATTTCTGGTATTGGCTCTGTAGGTGCAGGAGACTCGCCTGGTACTTCGATTGGATCTCGAACCTCTTCGAGTTCTACTATTTTGCCCTTTCTATCAAGTAGAAATTCCCTTTCCATAAAGATGGCATTCCTGGAAACAAACATTTTTGTTTCGCTGGGATAGTAGAAGTAGTATCCAATGGAATTCTTTGGATACCCAATGAAGTAGCATAAGATGGATCTCGTATCCAGCTTATCTCCCACTGTCTGCTTCACGTAAGCAGGACATCCCCAAATCCTCATAAATGAGTACTTGGGTGGTTTGCCCATCCATATCTCATACGGAGGTTTATCCACTGCCTTGGTGTGGACATTGTTCAACAACATTACCGCCGTTTCGAGCGCATAGCCCCAAAACGAGGTAGGAAGTTCAGTGAAGCTCATCATAGATCGAACCATGTCCAACAAGGTTCGATTACGACGCTCCGATACACCATTGAGTTGTGGCGTGGCCGGAGGGGTCCACTGTGAGAGAATCCCATTCTCTTTCAGATAGTCTTGAAACTCAGTACTTAAGTATTCACCACCTCGATCAGATCGAAGTGCCTTAATACTTTTGCCTAACTGATTTTCTACTTCAGCCTTGAATTCCTTGAACCTTTCAAAGGACT
>KV015668.1:9297-23392 GCA_001598015.1 Dorcoceras hygrometricum
ATCCAGACGAAAGAGAGAAGCAACGTCGTAGAGGAGATATTCAGTCACAAGCTACTGTTCACCAGCAGATGCTATTTGAAGATAGCGATAGCAAAACGATGTCGTTTACATAAGTTGATACGACAGCGTTTTGCTCTTGCGCTAAAGATCCAGCAGGAAGACTTTGCGTTGATAATTTCAGCAGTCGCAACTACAGTGATTTCAGTCGCAACGCAAAGATTTCCAGACGCAGTGTTTTGAGCAACCAGACGCAAGAAGATAAATCTATTGTTGTTGAAGAAGATTCAGGCGAAGCAATTGATTAAACCAGACGCAAGCAACAGCAGCATCCAGTCGAGAGCTTATTTGTACCAGCTGTTGCTATATATATCCAGTCGTGGTGGTTAAACCAGCAGCGAAGCAGTTGACGATTTACGAGAGCTGGATGTCAACTGCTGAGCTCAATTCAAATGGTGAAAACGACAAGAAGCCTGCAAAAGAAAAGGATGCAAGTACTGTTCCCCTGTCGATACTTTACAGAGGAGCGTTGCACTGAAATGGAAAGAAGACAAAATAGCCATCTGAAGCGCTGAACAGTTTTGGAAGCTATCCAACGGGAAGAAATTCAATAGAGGCTATTTATTCGAGGCAACGCCCATTGAAGAAGTGTTCGTCCAGTTGAGAGACAACGTTGGTGCAACTACATACTGTGGCAGAAATACATTGAACATACAGTGCACCAACAGAGGGAAAAATGAAGAGATAGACGAAGCAATCGACCGCCATTAGAGAAGAGCTTTTCATGAGAGTCGATTGCTGAGTCTAGATTAGCTTGTTAGAGCATGTCCCTCGTGTGTGAGAAAAACAGAGAGTTTGAGAGCTAATTGTATCAATCTCACACACCCGGATTCATTCACATCTATCAGTGAATGAATCTCGAAATCTGTTTACAGTTCCCGTCCAAGCATGAAGACGTAAAACTCTTGTGTATGTAGTCAATCACACAGTTGCGGCTGTTGTGCATTTGAGGAGTCTAGGAGTTCTCACAACTGCTGGTTGTGGGATTGGGTCTGTACACGTAGTTGTAAGATCAAATCAGCAGATACCGATTTGAGTTTCAGCGTGTTTTGCTAAGGATTGGTAAACGACAGCGTTTTGATAAGTTAGTACGACGTCGTTGGAGTGCACTGTTTCGTTTCAGCAGATGAAGTAATCAGCAGATACTCTCTTGAAGAGTTCAGCAGTTGGATAAGTCTATTTGTTGGAGATTGCGATACGACAGCGTTTGGTTAAGTTGGAACGACAGCGTTTTGATTGATTCAGCAGAAGAGTTCCTTTTGACAAACCAGCAGATGCACTACTTGGTGTTAACCAGCAGATGTATTTCAAATATAGCAAAACGGAATCACTTGATTAAGTTGACACGACATCGTTTTATTGCTAAAGGAATCAGCAGATGGAAAAACGCATATGCATATCAGCAGGTGAATTCTTCCAAGCGTTATTCCAGTCAAAGTTCTTTGACAACGACGATGGATGTAAGTGCTGGTTACCAAAGTAATTTCAGGCGCAAGCTCAAGTGATTCAAATACGATCGTTTGCTCATAAGGAAAAGATTTGTACGATCGTACAGTTGCCTGGAATGAAGGAGACAAGTTAGGTACTATTTTGGGTAAATAGTATAGTGTACAGAGGCCGTTTCTCTATGCTTGCACAAAAATGGAAAGAAGACAAATTGGCTCTGTGGATGAGCAATTGACCTTGCAGTGGAGCAGGAATTACGGTGTACGATTTTGGCAGTAATTCAAACGGGATTCAATTTCCTTTGGAGAATTAATATGACCATTGCAGTCGAAGCTTATAAATATCAGCAGCGGTGTTGAAGAACATATACTTCGATCATTATCTTTGCTGTAACGCTGCCAAAATCTTTACAGAGCTTTCACTTCGTTGATATCTTCAAAAAGCTCAGACTCGAAGAACTTATCGTTTAATCTTCATTTGAAATACCTTCGAGTCAATCTTCTGGTCATTCATTGTTGATACCAGAAGATATTTACAGTCTCTAGATTCGTGTTTTCATTGATATATTCATTGAGTCTGTAAACGAACTGTCTATTCAAAGAAGTTCGAAAAACATTCAAAGCATTGTAAAAATCAGCAGCGAAGTCTGCGTGAAGTATTGTAAAGCGCTAGGAGTTCTCGTAGCTGCGGGTTACGGGATCGGGTGTTTGTAGAAAGGCTACTCACATCAAAGTCTTTTAGTGCTACCTTCCGAGGAGGAAGAAGGGGAGACGTAGGACATTGATATCCGAACTTCCAGAAACAAACTCTTGAATCAATCTTTTACATACAACTTTTATTTACTGTTGCGCATTGTTCATTGTTCACAAATGTATCTGAATTGCTGTTTTATGTTGCTCTTCGTACTGGGGTTTGACCCCGATGTCCCTCTGGGGCTGGTTTGTTTTGTTTGCCTACTTGTTTTTCAGGTTTCCCAGGTTGTTCCGCTGGTCGTAGAGATGATCCAGCTGGAGATGTCCCAGGAGGTGTTTAGAGTGTCCCAGTTTTGTATAGTATCGTGCATCGGTATCGCCGCGGGTGGGATGTCCCGGGTGGTGCTTAGGCTTATATAGTTTTTAGTCTGTTTGTGATTTGTGGTTTTCAGTTGTTGTATTTGGCCGTTGGGCAGTGTTTGTATTCGTTATAATGTTACTATGTTATTTTGTTTATGTGTTAACTGGGATTATTTTGAGTATGATAGTATTTTAAATTATGTTTTCTTCGTCAGGCCAAAAGCAAAAATTTTTAGCCACTTTTTAAGTGCTTCCGCTATGTTTTGACTCTGTGTTGTGCACGAGGCCTGACATTTTTGGTATCAGAGCTTAAACTGGGATAAGCTCGATTTCATTGATCACATGTGAGTCTAGGCACAGTAGTTGTTCTTTGGTTTGTGCTTGACTACTTGAATTACTTGCCTATGTGCTTACCTTTGAGTGTCTTGTAGAGATGCCACCTAGGAGAAGAGGTAGAGCTAGTAGGCAAGCGGTGGTTGATTCGAGGGCTCCGGTTAGTGCTGATAGAGAGGATGCCTCCCAACTGAGTGTTCCTTTGGGATTTAGTGAGAGTCAGTCTTCAGCCTTTCTCGCTCTTGCTAATGCTGTCAAAAGAGCGGTTGACCTTATGGAAAGCCTTACAGTTGGACAGACTCGAGTGCAGCAGTCGACAGGACAAAGTGTGGATCCTATGCCATCTGGAACGTCGTCCTCCCAACCTTCTGTGGCACCTCAGTCTTTGAGTCGACAGATGTTTAGACCAAGAGGAAGGCACTTTAAGAGATCCAATTCGAGTTCTTCGAGTTCTGGCGGTTCTGGTGGAGTGAGGACGAATGTGTCATACTGTGGTCAGTGTGTGGGTAAGCATCGACCTTCTCAATGCGTTGGAGTGCGAGGCGCTTGCAACAATTGTGGTCAGGTTGGGCACTTTGCTAGAGTGTGTCCTAATTTGGGACAGTAGGCCTTGATTAGGAGTTCTTCGAGGCGATTTTGTCGACCTTTTCAGTCCCAACGCTCAGGATTTCAGTCTTCAGAGGCTTCTGGTGTTAGAGAGCTTTCTCTGTCAGAGAAATCGGGACTTCAGCCTACTCAGGTGGATGTGGCAACTAGGGAGCGAGATGATGTCTAGACCGGAGGAGATTGTACAGGTAGTTGTTCCTTTCTTGTTAACTCTGTGTGCGTTTAGTTGACATTTGGACATCGTGCTCGCTTACGATTGTATTTGTTGTTTGGTGGTGCGTGAGGATGTTTCCGCCCCATCTCGTCTGTGTGATGTAGTGTCTTCGTTGTTGGGAAACTGTGGCGGATCCGGATCCCGTATCCCGCCGACGCAGCGGAAGTTTAAAATTTGGCGCCGAGAAACGTTCAATACAATAAAATCAATCACCAAACCATTCATAGGGGGTTCTTTGATTGTTACCTTGCAGGCGACTTGCGCCTGGCTCCAACCGGAATTACAAGAAGACCGGCTCTTCACGGTAGGCGGCTGTAGATTCGTAAATCAGGCCCACGACCGGAAGGGAGACTCTTTCGTCAGCCTGCACTAGAAGGCCTGACGAGATCAGCACGGACGGATTCTCCTCGAAAAACTGATCGGAGCAAGTCCGATCAATCAACGGCGGCGGCGGCGGCGCGTGGCAAGCACGGTGGCGGCGGCGGCTTGTGAGAAGGGGAGGCGGCAGAATGCTTAGTCTAGGTTTAGGGTTAATGTGTGTCTAGTGTTATGATTAAAGCCTTAATTCTAATTAAATAGACTAGTGATAAACTTGGACCGGCCAAACGGGCCCGGGTCCAAATGACGATATCCATCACCACGACTTCATCATAACTCCGATCGACGATCAGATCGGACCGATTGACTCAGTTTCCAAAACTGAATGATATGATATGAAAAATTCAGATCATCCAACCCTAAATTGCAATTTAGTCCTCCAACTTTTGGAAATTGCAATTTGACCCCTGTTGAGTTTTGGGAAGTCGCACTCCCTAAAGTCCTCCTCCTATGCTCAACACATTGAGTTAAGTATCCGTGCGGGAATCTCGAATCCAGTACTTGTGTGACCCTCAATGGTTCAGGGATACAGCTAGCCGTGGGCCCACAACCATTGTGGCTCCGGAATCACAATTCCGGACTTGCCCATCGGATCATGGTAAGAGCGTCTAGCAACATCGCCCCATGATCCCCTAGGTATCACTGATAGTGTCTGCAAGAACCAGTTGGTCGTGGTTAGCGTACAGTACGGTCCTTTCAATCCATATATCCCGATCAGATCAACGACCATTGGTAAATCGAGAGTCGTTATAGATCCGATAGTTATGCACACATCTTGGAGATCGAATAGTGACATCTCGAGTGTAACTAGGTAAACCCATTTACCAAAAACACTTCTAGTACTCTAGCCAGAGATTTATACATTATCGTCTCCTCAGATAACATAGGATATCCACGCATGTCTGCGAGCGGTGAATCCTCGACAACGATGCATCGACTCCTACATGCATCGGGGTCTCACCCAACCCCGCCGCCTAATGACCCCAAGAGAGTCGGAAAATGGGTCAAAGTGAGACGACTATCATGTAGAGCCTCAATGACGTTTCTAGTAGTGAGGACTAATCAGTACAACCAAGACCTCGGACTTATCCACTCGATAAATGGTAACCACTTGGAAAGTCCGAACGAGGGTAGTTCGATAGATCACCAGGTCACTATCCGTCTGCATGCTTAGAACATCACAATGTTCCCTACCAATGAAACATGGTACTTCGCATCGCAGATTCTAGTCTCGAGCTCGGGCGGCCTTATCCTCATTTTGACGGCCCAATCGACTAGGAACGTGTTCAGAATACACAGTGACTATTAGATGTGTTTCATGATAGCCGTCATACCCACTATCACATCTAACATACACTATAGTGCATTCTAGGTCTTTACTCAACGCAATTGTTAATCATCATACAACACAATGAAAGTAA
This sequence comes from Dorcoceras hygrometricum, assembly GCA_001598015.1. Classification (NCBI taxonomy): domain Eukaryota; kingdom Viridiplantae; phylum Streptophyta; class Magnoliopsida; order Lamiales; family Gesneriaceae; genus Dorcoceras; species Dorcoceras hygrometricum. The sequence goes on from KV015668.1 coordinate 14,805, forward strand.
AGAACGCCGTAAATAAACGCAAATATCATATATAAGGACTGTCATATACAAGAGTCTATAAACCCACACGCCACAAGTTGGCTAGTTGGCATCTACTCTAACAATCTCCCACTTTCCCTAAAGCCAACTACTCATCAGACGCAGTCCCATCGTTTCGCGATGTTTTCAAACATCAGTCCTGGCAAGGGCTTTGTAAGTGGATCCGCAACGTTGTCCGCAGAGGCGACTCTCTCAACTGCTATGTCACCTCTAGCCACAATATCCCTGATTATGTGGTATTTCCTCAGTATGTGTTTGGATCTTTGGTGAGACCTAGGCTCCTTTGCTTGCGCAACGGCACCCGTGTTTTTGCAGTACACCAGGACTGGACCAACTCCATCAGGGATGACGCCCAACTCTTGGACGAAATTCCTTATCCAAACCGCCTCCTTAGCGGCAACTGATGCTGCGATGTACTCAGCCTCAGTGGTTGAATCCGCGATGGTGTCTTGATTGGAACTCTTCCAAGAGACAGCACCACCATTGAGCATGAATACAAATCCAGAGGTTGACTTCGAATCATCCACGTCACACTGGAATCTAGAATCAGTGTAGCCTTCCATTTTCAGTTCACCACCCCCATAGACCATGAACATATTCTTAGTCCTTCGTAAGTACTTAAGAATATCCTTCACAGCCTTCCAATGTAATTGGCCGGGGTTGGCCTGGTAGTGGCTCGTGACACTCAGAGCATATGCGACATCCGGTCTAGTCGAGATCATGCCATACATAATACTACCTATTTCCGAGGCATATGGCACACGTGTCATACTCTCTATCTCCTCATCAGTCTTCGGACACATAGACTTAGATAGAGTGACCCCGTGACACATAGGTAGGTGTCCTCTCTTGGACTCTTCCATAGAGAACCGCTTAAGTATGGTATCGATGTAGGTAGCTTGGGTGAGTCCGAGCATCCGTTTCGATCTATCCCGATAGATCTGTATTCCAAGAATATAGGATGCTTCACCCATGTCCTTCATCGAGAATCTACTAGACAACCATACTTTAGTTCACTGCAGCATTCCTACATCATTCCCAATGAGTAGAATGTCATCAACATAAAGTACGAGGAATGTCACAGCGCTTTTAACTACCTTCTTATATACACATGGCTCCTCGGGATTCTTGATTAAACCAAATTCCTTAATTGTTTCATCGAATCTCAGGTTCCAACTTCGCGATGCTTGTTTGAGACCGTAGATCGATCTCTGTAGCTTGCATACCTTATGCTCGCTTCCAACAGATGTGAAACCCTCAGGCTGCGTCATATAGATCTCTTCCTTAATGTTTCCATTAAGGAACACAGTTTTCACATCCATTTGCCATATCTCATAGTCGTACCATGCGGCTATGGCTAACAAGATTCTAATTGACTTGAACATTGCGACTGGCGAGAAGGTTTCATCATAGTCAACACCTTGCCTTTGAGCGTAACCTTTCGCGACTAGTCGTGCGTTGTAGGTCATTATCTTACCATCAGGCCCAAGTTTCCTCTTGTATACCCATTTGCACCCAATAGGAACAATTCCTTCGGGAGGATTAACAAGAGTCCAAACTTGGTTAGCATGCATCGAGTCTAACTCAGACTGCATTGCTTCAAGCCACAAATTAGAATCTGCATCGGAAATTGCCTCCTTGAAAGTTCTTGGATCAGATCCAACAATTTTATCACCTTGATCATCTTGAAGGAGAAAACCATATCTCTCAGGAGCCCTGGGAACCCTTTCGGATCTCCTAGGTGCGACCATTTCTGGTACTGGCTCTGGAGGTGCGGGAGATTCACTTGGTACTTCGATTGGATCTCGAACCTCTTCGAGTTCTACTATTTTTCCCTTTCTATCAAGTAGAAATTCCCTTTCCATAAAGGTGGCATTCCTAGAAACAAACACTTTTGTTTCACTTGGATAGTAGAAGTAGTATCCAATGGAATTCTTTGGATACCCAATGAAGTAGCATAAGATGGATCTCGTATCCAGCTTATCTCCCACTGTCTCCTTCACGTAAGCAGGACATCCCCAAATCCTCATGAAAGAGTACTTGGGTGATTTGCCCATCCATATCTCATATGGAGTCTTATCCACTGCCTTGGTGTGGACATTGTTCAACAACATCACCGCCGTTTCGAGCGCATAGCCCCAAAACGAGGTAAGAAGTTCAGTGAAGCTCATCATAGATCGAACCATGTCCAACAAGGTCCGATTACGATGCTTCGCTACACCATTGAGCTGTGGTGTGGTCGGAGGGGTCCACTGTGCGAGAATCCCATTCTCTTTCAGATAGTCTTGAAATTCAGCACTCAAGTATTCACCACCTCGATCAGATCAAAGTGCTTTAATACTTTTGCCTAGTTGATTTTCTACTTCAGCCTTGAATTCTTTGAACCTTTCAAAGGATTCAGACTTGTGCTTCATCAAGTACAAGTACCCATACCTAGAGTAATCGTCGGTAAAGGTGATGAAGTATGTGTGACCGTATTTAGTACCAATACTAAATGGACCACACACATCAGTATGGATCAAATCCAATAGGCCTTGAGTACGCTCACCCTTTCCCTTGAAGGGTTGCTTAGTCAACTTTCCCTTGAGACAAGACTCACAAGTCGGTAGGGAGTTAATGTCTGACAGATCAAACATGTCACTCCTAACTAACTTGTTCATCCTACTTAGAGAAATATGACCTAGCCTAGCATGCCAAAGTTGTGCTGGGTTCAAGTTATCGTATTTCCTTTTAATCGTTGTTGTATGTGTTTCGACATCGCGAGTTGGAACGTCTTTTAATTTTAAGGTGTATAAATCGTTTTCGCGTTCCCCAATACCAATCAAACATTCATTCTTGTAAATATTGCAAATCTAATTAGCAAACATACAAGAATATCCATCACTATCAAGCATAGAAACAGAAATAATGTTATTTATTAATTCGGGAACAAACAAAACGTTTCATAATAACTACTTAAAATCAGAAGACAGAAATAATTAGACATCTCCTATAGCTACTACAGCAACTCTTGCTCCATTGCCAAGCCTCAAGTGGGTCTCACCCTCTCTAAGACTTCGGCTTCTTGTCATCACCTGCAAATCATTGCAGATATGAGATCCACATCCGGTATCAAGTACCCAAGAAGTCGAACTAAGAGACATATTTATTTCAATATAGAACATACCTTTCGTAGTTCGCAACTGCTCGAGGTACTCCTTGCAGTTCCTCCTCCAATGCCCAGGCTTGTGGCAGTGGTGGCAAACATCCTCGCTCTTGTTTGGCTTGGAAGCCTTTGCCTTTGGCTTCTTGGTGGGCTTTTCCTCCTTCGCAGGGGCAGAACGCTTCTTGCCCTTAAGTCTGGGCCCCTTCTTCGCAGAAGAAGAAGAGCCCATAAGGAGGACGGGCTTGTCCTTCTTTATGGTTCCTTCAAACACAGCAAGCATGTTAATCACCTCTTCAAGGGTGGCTGCCAGCTTGTTCATGTTGAAGTTGACCACAAAGGGGTCGAATGCAGCAGGCAGTGAGAGGAGAAGCACATACACAGACAGCTCGTGTAGAAGTGTGATATCAAGGCCCGACAGCTTTTCAACGAGCCCAATCATACGAACTCCATGCTCGCGGACCGAAGTCCCATCGCGCATGCGGCTCGTCATAAGCTCCTTGACAGCCGTGAACCTCTCATGTCGAGTGTTCTCCCCATATAGTTCTTTGAGATGAAAAAGTATGTCAGCAGCATACTTTGTCTTCTCAAAGCGCCGTTGCATTTTGTTAGACATCGACGCCATCACATAGCATCGAGCTTTAACCTCTCCATCCCACCATTGTTTAAGCGTAACCAGCTCCTCAGGGCTGATATCGGCAGGGGCTTCCTTTGGAGGGCACTTCTCTATCGTATAAAGAAGTTTCTCCGAAGCCAACACAAGGTTGAGGTTGCGGAGCAAGTCTTGGTAGTTCAGACCGGTGAACTTGTTGCTATCCAGTATAGTAGCGAGTGGGTTTTTGAACGAAGAAATTGTATAAGCAGTAATACTGAAAGAAAACAGACAATCATCACTAACTATATATAAAATAATCGCTAAGACATAAAACAAGGTCGTTAAGTTTTATGAATTACCCTCCCACTATTTTAACGATTTCACCACCCTCTAATGAAATCGAGAGAGCAAGTTTCTTTAGTGGGTACACGGAGCCCAATTAAGCGATCATGGACCCGAATAATATCAGCCATCCATGACCCCTAAAAGGTAGTTTCCGATTGCAACCGGTGCAACCTCCATGTATTCACCTCACGTCCAGTAAGGGCCCAATAATATGACGCCGTTTACTATCACGTGTCAAGATGACCCATCAATGTTGAGTCGTGAAGGACGGTCCCCTTAACGTCCCCAATAATATGAGCCAACGTTAAAGGGAGTTCCAACCGACTCAAAACAGTTGTCAATGGCGTGGACAGCTTTCCGGCATACATGACCCCCTCAATAATATGAGTCGGGCCAAGTATACGGGTAGCATCGGTGTACACCTATTGTTGATGGAAGGTAGGGATAATTTAAACAAATTTAAATTCCCTTTAGCTTATCGAATAAACCTTTAATCTTGATATTAGTTTTAAATCGTATTTAAAACGAGGGATTTTATTTTTGAAAATTTGGTCTCATGCAATATATTTTAATTCATATTTAAAACATGCGGATCGGGCCCAGCATCTTCAAAAGTCCTCCCACTAAGTCTAGTAATTTACAATTAAATTCCATGACACATAAGGGATACATTTTAAGGGGTGGGAACGGGTCACAAACAGACCCACTTTAATAATGATAATCAACAATATTAAAACCGAAATCATAAAAACCTAAAGCATACAGCTAACACATTGGGGCATGGATCTCGATCATCCCAATCATGCAATCAATCTAATTAATATGCATAAATTAAACAATCAAATTATTTATCGCAAAATCATATTTAATCATAAAATCGCAGTTTATAATAAAATCGCATTTTGTCGATAAAATCAAATTTTAATCAACAAAATCATATTTAATTATAAAATCATATTGTACAATCAAAATCGTATTTTGCTATTTTAATTGCATCATATTGGGCCTAAACAATTTTGGGCCCAAAATCTCAAAAATTTCAAAATCGACCAAATTGGGCCCGATATCGAATATCGGCCCAAAAACTTCATGGTCTGCCCGGGACAGGCCTGAACTAAACCTAGAAGCAAAATTCAGCCGTCGCAATAATCTGCCGGTGATCGTCGCCGTACGGCGGCCGCCGCCACCATGCACGCCGTGCAAACCAGCGCACATCCAGCAGCAACAATCGGCCAGCATGTTTGCGCAACCAGTGAGCAAAACGCAGCAATCAACAGCGCAACAATTTGCGCGGGCAGTGGCCAGCGATCGGCCATCCATGCGTGTCACAAGCAAGCAACGGCCAGCCATCTCCCGAGAAGCAGGAGGCCAACTCTCTGCCGTGGCGCAACGTTTTGCACGGCCACCATGCGGCCAGCGGCCTGCCTTTGATGGCCAACCAGTGCGCAACGTCTTGCGCAAGACAGCAGGCCATCGAGCGGCCATCGCGCGGCCACCAGGCGCGACATCGTGCGGCCACGCGCGCACAATTGCGCGCGGGTGTGGCCGCCGCGCATGGCGGCGGCCGGCGGCCAATTTCAGATTTTTTTTTCAATCGATTCAAAATTCGAGATTCAGATGCAATATGGCTGTATTGAATTGAAGGATCCGAGCCATTGCTCTGATACCACTGTTGGGAAACTGTGGCGGATCCGGATCCCGTCTCTCGGCGGCGCAGCGGAAGTTTAAATTTGGCGCCGAGGATGCAATATGGCTGTATTGAATTGAAGGATCCGAGCCATTGCTCTGATACCACTGTTGGGAAACTGTGGCGGATCCGGATCCCGTCTCTCGGCGGCGCAGCGGAAGTTTAAAATTTGGCGCCGAGAAACGTTCAATACAATAAAATCAATCAACAAACCATTCATAGGGGGTTCTTTGATTGTTACCTTGATGGCGACTTGCGCCTGGCTCCAACCGGAATTACAAGAAGACCGGCTCTTCACGGTAGGCGGCTGTAGATTCGTCAATCAGGTCCATGACCGGAAGGGAGACTCCTTCGTCAGCCTGCACTAGAAGGCCTGACGAGATCAGCGTGGACGGATTCTCCTCGAAAAACTGATCGGAGCAAGTCCGATCAATCAACGGCGGCGGCGGCGGCGCGTGGCAAGCACGGCGGCGGCGGTGGCTTGTGAGAAGGGGAGGCGGCCGAATGCTTAGTCTAGGTTTAGGGTTAATGTGTGTCTAGTGTTATGATTAAAGCCTTAAGTCTAATTAAATAGACTAGTGATAAACTTGGACCGGCCCAACGGGCCCGGGTCCAAATGACGATATCCATCACCACGACTTCATCATAACTCCGATCACCGATCAGATCGGACCGATCGACTCAGTTTCCAAAACTGAATGATATGATATGAAAAACAATTTTTCAGATCATCCAACCCTAAATTGCAATTTAGTCCTCCAACTTTTGGAAATTGCAATTTGACCCCTGTTGACTTTTGGGAAGTCACACTCCCTAAAGTCCTCCTCCTATGCTCAACACATTGAGCTTAGTATCCGTGCGGGAATCTCGAATCTAGTACTTGTGTGACCCTCAATGGTTCAGGGATACAGCTAGCCGTGGGCCCACAACCATTGTGGCTCCGGAATCATAATTCCGGACTTGCCCATCGGATCATGGTAAGAGCGTCTAGCAACATCGCCCCATGATCCCCTAGGTATCACTGATAGTGCCTGCAAGAACCAGTTGGTCGTGGTTAGCGTACAGTACGGTCCTTTCAATCCATATATCCCGATCAGATCAACGATCATTGGTAAATCGAGAGTCGTTATAGATCCGATAGCTATGCACACATCTTGGAGATCGAATAGTGACATCGCGAGTGTAACTAGGTAAACTCATTTACCAAAAATACTTCTAGTACTCTGGCCAGAGATTTATACACTATCGTCTCCTCAGATAACATAGGATATCCATGCATGTCTGCGAGCGGTGAATCCTCGACAACGATGCATCAACTCCTACATGCATCGGGGTCTCACCCAAACCCTCCGCCTAATGACCCCAAGTGAGTCGGAAAATGGGTCAAAGTGAGACGCCTATCATGTAGAGCCTCAATGACGTTTCGAGTAGTGAGGACTAATCAGTACAACCAAAACCTCGGACTTATCCACTCGACAAATGGTAACCACTTGGAAAGTCCGAACGAGGGTAGTTCGATAGATCACCAGGTCACTATCCATCTGCATGCTCAGAACATCACAATGTCCCTACCAATGAAACATGGTACTTCGCATCGCAGATGCTAGTCTCGAGCTCGGGCGGCCTTATCCTCATTTTGACGGCCCAATCGACTAGGTGTTGGGGATCCGTATCCGCCCCCCGGCAAGGCAGCGGAAGAACATAGAAAAAGGCCGGGAGATGATCAATACGAAAAACTCAATCAACAAACTACGACATTCATAGGATGTTTAAGCGGATTACCTTGCTGGCACTTGTGCCTGGCTCCAATCGGTATTACAAGAATCCGGCTCTTCTCGGTAGATTGCGGTAGATTATCGCCAATCCGGTCCACGACCAGATCCGAGACTCCTTCGTCAGGCTGCACTAGAAGCGCTGACGAGATCAGCACGAACGGATTCTCCTCGTCGAACTGGTCGGAAACAATTTTCCGGCGACAACGGGCGGAGGCGGCGGCGGCGCACGGCGGCGGCGGCGGCGTGAGAGAGGAAAGGAGGGGACGGCTGTTTAGGTGCTTAGGGTTAGGCAAATATTATATTTTTCAATGAAGTCATTAAGTCTAAATAAATAGACTTAATGATGGACTTGGACCGGCCCAACGGGCCCGGGTCCAAATGACGATATCCATCGCTGCTACTTCATCGTAACTCCGATCGCCGATCAGATCGGACCGATCGATTCAGTTTTCGAAACTGAATAACATAATCTGAAAAACCATTTTTCAGAACCCCAATGCAAAATGACCGTTTTGCCCCTCAACAGCGGGAAACCCCGGTTTGACCCATGTTGACTTTTAGGAAGTCGCACATCCCGAAATCCTCTTCTCGTGATCAACACATTGAGCTGAGTATCCGTGCGGGAATCTCGAATCCAGTACTTGTGTGACCCTCAATGGTTCAGGGATACAGCTAGCCGTGGGCCCACAACCATTGTGGCTCCGGAATCACAATTCCGGACCTGCCCAACGGATCATGGTAAAGCGTCTAGCAACATCGCCCCATGATCCCCTAGGTATCACTGATAGTGCCTGCAAGAACCAGTCGGTCGTGGTTAGCGAGAGCTGAGTATCCGTGCGGGAATCTCGAATCCAGTACTTGTGTGACCCTCAATGGTTCAGGGATACAGCTAGCCGTGGGCCCACAACCATTGTGGCTCCGGAATCACAATTCCGGACCTGCCCAACGGATCATGGTAAAGCGTCTAGCAACATCGCCCCATGATCCCCTAGGTATCACTGATAG
>KV015668.1:42638-75979 GCA_001598015.1 Dorcoceras hygrometricum
GAACATCACAATGTTCCCTACCAATGAAACATGGTACTTCGCATCGCAGATACTAGTCTAGAACTCGGGCGGCCTTATCCTCATTTTGACGGACCAATCGACTAGGAACATGTTCAGAATACACAGCGACTATTAGATGTGTTTCATGATAACCGTCATACCCACTATCACATCTAACATACGCTTTACCTACCAATGAAACATGGTACTTCGCATCGCAGATACTAGTCTCGAACTCGGGCGGCCTTATCCTCATTTTGACGGACCAATCGACTAGGAACATGTTCAGAATACACAGCGACTATTAGATGTGTTTCATGATAACCGTCATACCCACTATCACATCTAACATACGCTTTAGTGTATTCTAGGTCTTTACTCAACACAATTGTAAATCATTACACACATAATGAAAGTAAAGAATGCCATATTAGAAAATACGAATATCATATATAAAGATCGTTTGTACAAGAGTCAATAAAACCCACACGCCACAAGTTGGCTAGTTGGGCATCTACTCTAACATAACTTACACTATAGTGCATTATAGGTCTTTACTCAACGCAATTGTTAATCATCATACAACACAATGAAAGTAAATAACGCCATAAATAAACGCAAATATCATATATAAAGACTGTCATATACAAGAGTCTATAAACCCACACGTCACAAGTTGGCTAGTTGGGCATCTACTCTAACATTTGTTACTCCTGCCGGTGGAGAAGTTGTCGTTCCGAGAGTGATGCTGAGTTAGGTTAGCAAGTTGTGAGCAATTCCTGGTAGGGAAGTGGTTTGTTTTGGGAGTGTTTAGCTCCTCGTTGTTGAGAGGATAGTTGTTACTTGTTGAGAATTTCTCCCTGACGTGTTTCCGTTGAGATTTCCCTGATTCTCCCTGAGATCTTTAGTATTGGGTGTATCCTCTTTGATTTTTCTCGTTGGAACAGCAGATTGCAGTATTTGAACTCCCTTTGATATCTGCTGTTTGTGTTCCCAGCTGTTGAGTTGTTTTGCGAGTTGCGTGTATCCAGCTGTTGAAATCCAATTCATTTAACTGTGCCTTGTCTAGGATTTGGGTATTGATCTGTGAGTACCAGGGTGTTGTTTGGGAAGAAAAACGGGAATGTTGTGCCTTTTGTCTCCCTGCTGGATTCTGTTAGCCGCTAAGAGCCGAGTGGTTAATTACCACAGTTCATGAGTTGGGCAACCGCAGGTTGAGTGATTGTTGTGCACCTAGTACCATGTGTTGAGACGAGTGGGTAACTCCCATATGTTCACACCCTGTGGCCACATCTGTTTGTTGATCCTTGTCTTTGATTTTCGATTGGTCTTGAGTTTTTGAACTTCTGTGGACTCCCTGTTTCGGTTGTAGTCCCTCCCATTACATTCTACGAGGCATAGTGCGTTACAGATTGTAGAGACTTTGCTAGATGTGATGCCCCACCTTTGTCTCGGTATTGGAGACTGTTTTATTTACCTTGGAGTCTTAGCGTTAATCTTTTAAGGTGGAGACCAATTAGAGATTTCTGTCTTCACCCAATTCAGTTTTTCTGTGAGTTTAACGTCTTCCTGCACGAGAGAAGCTCGCTACTGATAATTGTTGGATTGTCTACATCAGCCCATTTTGTCCTTGTGTTAAGGCTTACTTTAGGAAGCTGGCAAGAGGATTTGGTGGTGATCCACTAGCAATATTGCCTAGTTTTCTGGTGTTTGTAGTGGCTGGGAAGTACTCTAGGCTCTTGTTCCGAAGTTGGAAGAGTTTTCGATGTTTTGGATCTCGAGGGACTACGAGTTTATCGTTTTTCCCTGATCAGATGCTTAATTTGAGAGATCATACCAAGGATTGGTATAGCTTTTGGTGTGGCATTTGTTGCCAAGAGAGGTTTGATATAACCTTCTTTGGGATTTTGTACCACGGAAAGTACAAATCTTGCTTAGCGATTAGAGGAAATGTGGAGAATTTAGTAGTTTTCTTCAGAGGTTAAGCAGTAGGTGGTTGACCAAAGAGGTCTGGTTCCTTTGAAACGATGGGTAAGCGTGACCTGTAACCAGATTGTGCTTGTTATGTGTGGACTTTTGAACCTCTGTTTGTGAACCTTGTGTTTCTTACGAAATTCTCCTTCTTAGATCTTGCTGGATTTGAGAATTAAGGGTAGGTCCGCTATCAGATTCATCAGGTTGTTTGTATGATTTGGGATAATTGGATCTGTGGTGTGCGATTTGTGAGTACCGGCTGTGTTGTTATGGACACGTAGTGTGTTTTATGTGTTAAAGCCGAGAAAATTGTATATCAGATCCTTCTTTTGTGTTGAATTCTGATGGAATGAGCGGGACTAGACCCTCAATTTGACTGTTTTGGTTATTTTGTGTTGAATTCTGATGGAATGAGCGGGACTAGACCCTCAATTTGACTGTTTTGGTTAACAAGGAATTTTGGAAAGGATAATTGAGAGACCGAATCTGAGATGAGTGGAGCGTATCATCATCCGTGTTGGGACAGCCTTTTATTATTGTGTTTTGTTTCCTTCATATTCAAGTTTTGTTCCTACTCAGTTGGTTAACTGGTTGTTCTTTTGTTGATCCCTCTTTGGCATTTTATGTGGTAACTTAACCTTTGAGCATCAGCTGTGTTAGGTATCGCGGTGTTTTGCGACGAACTTTTTGTGGTGTGCGATATTTTGGAGATTGCAGTAAGGACTGTTTCTGTTTTTAGTTTGGCAGTGCCAACATGAATTATTCTCCTTGCATGGCGTGTTTATGTTAAGGTGAAGTTATGGAGCGAATGACTATGCTAAGTTGTGTTAAGCGTTGAGTCATATTTCTGTAGTTATATGTCCGTTGTGATTCTCCAGCAGTTGGTTGCTTATGATTGTACTCCTGGTTATCTTGAACTTTAGTTTAGTAGTCTCCTGGTTGAGAGTTAGAGTGCTTTTGATTGTTTTGTGTATAACTGAACTTTCCAACGTTGGCTTTGATTGAGGAGGCTTTGTTTTATTCCAGAGTTGTCGCCTCGATTTCGAGGACGAAATCTTTTAAGGTGGAGAGAAATGTGAGATCCAGAAATTCGAATATGATTAATTGGTTTTATGAGAAATCTGTTTTGTGAAGAGATCCGTTTGGATTTCTAGTGAAATCGGGTCACTAGTGTTTGCTAGTTTGCAGCGTGTTTTGTTGGCGCAAATTCCATACATAGTCATTTTGTTGAGTAATCGCTGTTTAGCGCTAATATTCCGAAGTCGGTGAAATTTGTTAATGGGCGAGGATTCTTGGACAGATGTCAACGTTTTGCGTTGACCGATTTGGCTTAGGGTTGTTGTGAGACCTGGAATTGTATAAGATTAATTTGGTTGGAATTAATCGGTTCTTAGAGATTTCTGGTGATTCAGATATCTGTTTGGATGTTTTGTTTGCATTTTCGGCTCAGATTTCACATTTAGAGCATTCTGGAAGTTTTCTTTTTGAGATTTTGGGTAAAATCTGGTTTTGTTGTGGGAGCTGGTTTTGTGGTGAGAGCTGGTTGATTTGGTGAAATCCAGTCGTAGCGTGTTTTGGTAGCGCGAGATTCCTAAACGCCGTCGTTTTAGTGAAATCTGGATGCGTAGTGCTAAGTGAAAGATGGTAGCGTGCTTATATCCAACTGCTGCTTTATCTCGTTTGTTGAGGGCAAAACGGTAGCGTTTTGATTAGTTGATGCGACGCCGTTTTGAATGTTGCGACTAGTACCAGCTGCGAGGTTTTGGTTCGCGTGTGTATCGACTGGTTGTCCAGCTGGGAGCAATGTCAACAATGGTCAACTTTCCTGTAGCTTGCGTCTGGTTTCCTGTAGCTTGCGTCTGGTCGTTTTGTGCGAGAGCTAGCGACTGGATGACTTAGGATATGCGTCGTCGTTAGCGCTAAGGAATCCAGTCGATGGGTTGGTGACCAGCTGTTGGGTTTATGCGACGCCGTTTTATTTAGATGGAAAGCAGCGTTTTGATGCAACGTCTGGTATCAGCTTTTGAGTGTTATACAATCCAGCTTTTGGATTTGAGAACCAGCCGATGGTTTTAGGCGACCAGCTGGTGGCAGATTTGATGACGTAAGCGGTGCGATGTCGTTTTGTTAAGTCGCTGCGACACCGTTTTGATTAGCATTGTTTGAGAATTCAGCAGTTGGTTTCTTTGCACCTACTGGTTGTATTTTTAGCGTACGTCGACTGGTTTTGTCGGTGGGTGATTTTAACCAGCTTTTACGCCTGTATTTAGATTTGATGACGTAAGCGGTGCGATGTCGTTTTGTTAAGTCGCTGCGACACCGTTTTTGATTAGCATTGTTTGAGAATTCAGCAGTTGGTTTCTTTGCACCTACTGGTTGTATTTTTAGCGTACGTCGACTGGTTTTGTCGGTGGGTGATTTTAACCAGCTTTTACGCCTGTATTTAAGGAAGACTTGGTCTTCGATTTGAGATATCAGATTTCATACTTAGTGATATTTTTCCCCGATTGTGTTTTTCGCTTCGAACCCTAGATACTGTTCACCGTAGCATTTCTCCGGCACTTCCCATCGTTTCCGGCCACCGTTTGGTATGTTTGAGGTAGAGTTGGACCCCTCTTGAGAAGCTCTTTCATCCTATACCCTTTTTGGAGGCTGTTGTGGGCTGGACCAGAAACGCGAAGTTGCTGGTTTAGCTTGCGCATCTCGTAGTTCAGGTAGAACTTCGTTTATTCGATGAGATCTTGTTCCTAGCCTAGAATCGAGCTTCCTATTGAATTTTTGTGTAGGATGATAGCTGGTTGAGTGTGTGTGTCACTCCCAACGTGCTTTCTGTGTATTAGTGTCCATGTGATTTATGCCCTGTGTGCTTCGACAGGTTGATATCCAGATTTCTCGGGACCTTTGATTGTAGTATTTGTTGCACAGAATTGACGTACGAATCGATCTTGTATTACAGCTTTGAGATAGGCATGGGGATGTATTATGTGTTATATAGCTGTGCCGAGTGTTTGTGTAGAGGCAAGCTGGGTATATTATGCATGTCTATTGGCTGAACTATCTGGTGTATTACCTGCTGTTTGGTGATCTGTTGAGTTGCTATGCATGTGATTATTTGAATGCTTTTGTTGTGTTTTCTGGTATTACTGTACATGCATCATGTTAAGCATGTTACTGCATCTGCATAGCATATTGAGCCAATGGTTCCTTTGTTAGCTATGATATGTTGCTCTGTTGGAGCTTTTCCCTCATGGTGCGGTGCGGTGTTGCATAACCACGATTGAGTGCAGCTGGTGGATGTTAGTTGAGTTGTTCCCAGTCCTCAGTTGCAGTAGCTGGAGCATGTTGGTTGAGTTGTTCCCAGTCCTCAGTTGCAGTGACCTGGATAGAGGTTGGTGGGTGGTTGTGTCCACTTGAAATTCCGTGCGACCTGGCGGGTGGCTTCCGCGCAGGTGCGACGATGAGCCACTCTATTTTCCATTGGATTCGATCGGGTAGCTTCCGAGACTCAGTGATGTGTCACAGTTGTTGCTTCCTATCCGTTTGGCCCTCCGGTTGTTACCGATGTTCTTTGTACCGCTCATGCATTTGCACGACGTGATTCATTGCATGCTGTATCTGAATTGCTGTTTTATGTTGCTCTTCGTACTGGGGTTTGAGCCTGATGTCCCTCTGGGGCTGGTATGTTTTGTTTGCCTACTTGTTTTTCAGGTTTCCCAGGTTGTTCCGATGGTCGTAGAGATGATCCAGCTGGAGATGCCCCAGGAGGTGTTTAGAGTGTCCCAGTTATGTATGGTATCTATTGCACCGGTATCGCCGCGGTTGGGATGTCCCGGGTGGTGCTTAGGCTTATATATTTATTAGTCTGTTTGTGATTTGTGGTTTTCAGTTGTTGTATTTGGCCGTTGGGTAGTGTTTGTATTCGTTATAATGTTACTATGTTATTTTGTTTATGTGTTAACTGGGATTATTTTGAGTATGATAGTATTTTAAATTATGTTTTCTTCGTCAGGCCAAAAGCAAAAATTTTTAGCCACTTTTTAAGTGCTTCCGCTATGTTTTGACTCTGTGTTGTGCACGAGGCCTGACACCACAAACTCCTCACCATACAAGTAGTGACGCTAGATCTTCAAGGCAAACACAATCGCTGCCAACTCCAAATCATGAATGGGGTATCTTGTCTTGTGGGGCATCCAAACAAGTGGTATCAGAGCAGGTTGTTCTTGAATAGTGCATCTTCTTTTCGAAAAAAGTTTTAAACAGCTTTAAAATCATGTCTGCTCTGATGTTCGAAGGCCTGTCCTTGCTACAAAATTTTAAAATTTTCAAAACTCATTGCATATTGATAGGGGGAGGAATATCTATTGTATTACAGAGCAAAATCTCGAAAGGAAACAGCGGCAACATCTCTTCTGACGAGCTGATAGATTGCGTGAGGTCAGTGGACGCCAAGATCTCTAGGGCTGGGCGAGGCTAAGCCTTACGGAAAAATAGAAGAGATTCTGTGAATTGAATCATCTATTGCTCCTCTGATTCAAATGAATGAGAACTTTTGAGTAGCATAGATTCTGTTTTCAAAATCTCTTGCATGCATAATGTTTTCGACAAACTGTCTTCCTGTGCATAATATTTTTATTTCAAAAATAAAAATTCCCCATGATCTGTTGAGGGGGATTTTTAAGGAGGAGACAAGATTTCAAACTCTTTTTGATTCCCACAAAAAAGGGGAGAAATAATTTCAAGCATAAAGATACCTGCATATGTTTATTTAGGTTTTGTGTAAATAAAAAAGGCGGAGATTGTTGGATTTGTGTTTACAGATCATAATCTTAATTTTTATTAACACAAAACCTGCTATTATTTTACTAACGATTTAACTGAAGTGTGCAGGTTGAGCTGAAACATACAGACGCGATTTCGGAGGCCTTAACAAAGGAATTTGGCCAAAAAGCAGCTTACGTCACGACATTGTGGTGAGTCTTACTCGTTGGGCCGTTTCGGAGGGGGTAGCACTCGTCTCATGCGAAAATATGCAAGTTCATCCCGAACCTTGCATATTTTCATACTTGGTTCCCCAGCCGGATAATTAACCTGCAACGGAAGCAAGCTAGATGAAAGCATTGTAGCAGCCTAGCAGCAAGCTAGAAAAAAGCACTGATAGCAGAATTGTGGATTAGTCCAAGTTGGAACAGTAAGGGGACGCTCGAGCTGGTCTATCAGAGGACAATTTAGCTGTAACAATAAGGGGACGCTCGAGATGAATCAACAATTGAAGATTAGCAAGGTAATCCAAAGCTGGAACAGTGCCAAGATGGTTCAGCATAGGAGATCCAAGCTGATCAAGTAGTTCTACGTAGAAGAAGAGCTGAGTTACGAAGAGCAGAATTAGCTTAGAGCAGTTGTGGTCAAGAGAAGCTCAGAACGAAAAGCAGATAAGAAGTGAACAGAACCAGCTGGTAGAGACCATCTCAGAGACCATCTGGGTGAGATCATCAACCATCTCAGAGAACAGAAACCACCTCAGATACAAATTGAGAATATACGAGGAATGGTTTAATCAAGTTCAAATTTATTTGCTGCAACGTCTACATCAAGACAGAGCTCAATTTAAGAAAAGGTTGCATCACATTAAATGAAGAGAGCTGAAGTCTACAAAGCCTGCAATTGCGTTAAATGCAAAAGGACACAAGGTACAACACTGACAGAACTTTACAGAAGCCTTCACAACGGCTACACCTTTGTTTCCAACGGATGGAATTGCACAAGAGGCTATATCAAGAGCAGAAGATGGCAGAGTAAAGACAGTGCACAAGAGCTGTGAGGTCTGAGGTAATCGGTAATTAGCGATTAACCAAATTTGGTTAAGGATTAGTCACGGGAGTCATGATTTTCGAATTTCAGATTTGAGAAGTTTGGTCGAATTTGGTTGGTGATTTTCAGATTGGACCTAGAGCTGATCAGGTTTGGGTCTCTGGGTTCTATCGGGTGAAATCTGTTGGGATCGAATTCCCTCTATCAATGTGCAATGACCAGTTATTCGACCTATAACCAGTACTAGAGGGTGTAACCAGATCGAATGACAAGACGCATGATTCAGCCAGAAGTTGAAGCCGGGTTCGCAAAGATCAAGCTGGGTTCAGCTTGATTTGAAACCAGCCTGATACAAGGCGAGCGCTAAACATGCTGATTCCAGCCGGAAGGCCTGAAACAGCTCGACACTTCGGCCTAACGATCTGGTTAACTTAACTTGAGCTGCAATAGCTCATTGTTCTTGAATGATTTATACACCGAGATACAGATTGAGTAATGTACATGCGGAAATAACTCAAACTGCACTTTATTGTTCGAAGCTCAATTAAAAAGTTATAAACGCGTAAGCAAATATGAGATGCGTATACAAGTACTGAAAATAGTAAAGAAGATACGTTGATTTGTTTCTGGAAGTTCGGAGCTCAATCTCCTACATCTCCCCTTCTTCCGCCATGGGAAGGCTCCACTAGAAGACTTTGATTACAACGACCCTCGTTGCAACCCACTCTCTACGACCAGCAGCCGCAAGAACTCCTAGCTTCTACCATTGCACACCAGCCCCACAGACTGTGTGACTAACTTCACTTCTTTTAACGCCTCAGTGAGAAAGGCTATAAGGACTTGTTTAACGTCTTTGTCCAAAGACTACAAACACTTCTTTAACGTCTCAGTGCGAAAGACAAACGGACTTGTTTAACGTCTATGTCCAAAGACTACAATGGAGAGTATTGAATCACATTCACTCTAATCTGTTTCGCTCATCTCTCGAATATGAGTGAATGTGTGTGTGTGAGATTTACAGTGTAAGGACAATCTCTAAATTAATTAAATCTCACACACTCTGGGAAGTGCTCCTGGTTTGAGCTGGTTTTCAGCTATCTCCCCAGATCAAGTGTTGTGCGTCTTCAAGTGTTTCCTTTTGGGATTTGCACAACACACTCTCACTGTTTTGCGCCTGTCTTCAATCTGTTTCATTGCGCCTGTTTATAAAGCCGCTGCTTGGATATATCCGTTGGACACAAAGATGTAGCCGTTCTGAAAAGTCTTCTGCCGCATATGTACTTTGTGTCCTTTGGCATTTAATGCGTTCCAGGCCTTATGTGATTTGAGCTCTGTTCATCGGTGATTCTGCAGCCTTTCGCTAACTTCGAGCTCTGTCTCGAGAAGACAATACAAGCAAGTCGATTTGAATACTGAACATTGTTTGTCATTTTGTGTTGTATTAAAATCTCCTTGCTTGTAAGTTTAATGGCATCTGACCTGCCATCTAGCTGGTTTGTCCTTAACTAGCTTGCCAGCTTGTTCAACAATCTGATTTATATCGAGCTGGTCTTGTTTGATCTAGTTGCTTCTTCAGGCCGTTCAGAGATCTCTTCTTCTCCTCTCGTTTGCAACCGCTCTTGAGAAACTCTTCTAATTTGCTCTTATCAGCTGATCTTCATCATCTTCAGAGCGTTGATCTGATTTGACCTTAACCAGCTTATTCTGCTCTTTGTTCTCAGCTGCTCCTAAGCTGGGTTGTCTTTAACCAGCTTGCCAGTCTGTTCGCCGTTTAGGTCTCCACAGAACCGGTCTTGTGCGAGCTGGTTTCTCAGCTGGTTTCCTTCCCAGCTGGCCTTCGAGCTGGTTTGCACTGAGTTTGTTTCCCAGCTCGATTCCATCTCTGTACCAGCTCGCCGGCTTATAATCCGGCTTGGGGGACTAGTATGAGAATATGCAAGTGTGGGATCATCTTGCATATTTCCGCATAGGACCACTGATGTCCCCTCCGAAATGGTTCGACTACTTCATCGAAACCTAAGCCATTCGTGAGCCAAACATCTTTGTTTAGGCCTCCGAAATTGCGTTGGCTATGCACTCAATCACTGCTCTTGTACACTGCACTTGATCTGCGCTTGAGATATTCTGCACTTGAGCATTCTGCACTTGGACTCTGCACTTCAATTCTGCTCTTGATTCTGCGCTTGAACTGCTCTTCAGACTCTGCTCTTGATCTTCGTGCTGCTCCAACATCCAGCTGATGAACCAGCTTGATGTTCCCTGCACTTCTGGAAGTAAACTGTCGAACCAGTTTGGGTGTCCCCTTACAGTTCCAGCTTGATATCATCAACCAGTCCAGCTCAGGCGTCCCTTCACTGTCCTAGCTTGGATATCTTCACATCTACTCCAGTCTAAGCAAGCTGCGCATGTCAAGTAGAGCATTAGTACAATAGAAGCAGATTTTGTGTGAATCAAAACTTAGATTCTGATATGTAAACACAGATCCAACAAAATCTGCGTCGAATTTGGAGTTTATTTGTTGAGTATTGCTGTCGGGATCCAATTTCGAGTATTCAGATGTGAGTACTCAGATGTGGCACTAGCGGGTGATATCTGTGTAGCGAGCGAACGCAGATGTGAGAGTTAGAGAGGAGATTCCACGTGTTAGTCAATGTTGCTGGGTTGACCAGTGCTGTTAGCGTTATTCAGATCCGAGTGAGCGTGAACAGATCTGAGTGCTGGGATCTATTTAGCCAGTGCGATGTTGTTTCGCTAGTGTTAGCGGGAAACCCTGATGCGACGCCGTATTGTTTAGTAGCATGTTAGCTGTAGCGCTAAGGCCAAATTTGAGTTAGCGCTGGATTCAGATTTGAGGACTTGTGCCTTAGCACTAGGATCTGTTGTTGAGATCTGAAAAGGTAGGTGATCGATTTTAACTGTAGACTTTGACTCGAGGATTAAATACAAGTGTTGATTAACACTTAGAGTATTTCGAACTCGATATTTCCCAGATTTGAGGACTTGTGCCTTAGCACTAGGATCTGTTGTTGAGATCTGAAAAGGTAGGTGATCGATTTTAACTGTAGACTTTGACTCGAGGATTAAATACAAGTGTTGATTAACACTTAGAGTATTTCGAACTCGATATTTCCCTATCGTCTTCCCCGAAACCCTTACTGTTCATCGAGAACTATTTCTCCATATTGCTGTCGATTTCCATCGTTTTTTGGAGCTCGACTGGTGGCGCTGAGCTCGTCTTGCTTAGTTCTTTCGATTGATACCCGTTTGGAGATGTAGATCGACGCGTAGGAGGAGCGTGAAGGATTTGCAGTGTTCGAATATTTTTGCGAAGCTAGGCCCGAGAGTTCTCAGTTCTTCTGGGCTTCTGGGTAAGTGATTTCGACTAGTTTTAAGCTTGATTCTAGCTAGTTGAGCCTACGTGGAGTGGTCGAACCAGATTTGAGTTTTTTACCGTAGGCAGTAAACTGTAGGAGTTCAGATTTGAGCTGAATTATAAGATGCCTTTACAGATTTGAGTTCCCAGGAAGTTCCTGCTAGGGGATGCGATGCGATTTGGATGGTGATTGATAGACTCTCGAAGTCATCCCATTTCATTCCCTATGATGTGAGGTGTTCGATGAATAGAATGGAGAGACTGTACATTGACCATGTGGTTATATTACATGGAGTGCCTATTTCGATAGTGTCTGATAGAGATCCAAGATTCACATCTCGATTCTGGAAGAGTTTGCAAGCAGATATGGGTTCAAGATTTGCGATGAGTATAGCTTATCACCCTCAGACTGATGGCCAATCTGAGAGAACCATTCAAACTTTAGAAGATATGCTACGAGCAATTGTGATGGATTTCAATGGTGGCTGGCAGGATTCCTTATCCTTGGTTGAGTTTTCTTATAACAACAGCTATCAAGTAACTATCGGGATGGCTCCATTTGAAGCGTTGTATGGTCGTAAGTGTAGATCTTCGATCTGTTGGGAAGAAGTTGGTGAGAAATAGCTTTTGACCCCTGAATTTGTGCAGCATATGAGGGATCAGATTTCATTAATCCGAAGTAGAATTAAAGCTGCACAAGATCGCTTCGCTAGCTATGCTAACAGATGACGCCGACCATTGGAGTTTGAGGTTGGTGATCGAGTATTTCTCAATATTTCTCCTTTCAAGAGGTGATGAGGTTTAGATTCAAGGGCAAGTTAGCTCCCAGATTTTTTGGTCCTTTTTGAGATTGTTGAGAGGATTGGACAGTTGGCTTATAGATTGCAGCTGCCTTATGAGTTAGCAGCGATACATGATGTTTTTCATGTGTCAATGTTAAGAAAGTATGAGCCAGATCCGTCCCATGTGTTGATGACTGATGAAGTTGAGCTACATTCTGCCTTGAGCTATGTGGAATATCCCGTGCAGATTATGGATAGGAAGGATAAGCAATTAAGGAATAAGATAATTCCATTGTTGATGGTTCAATGGAGTAAGCATGGCCGAAAAGAAGCTACTTGGGAAGTGGAAGAGAAGATGAGACAAGAGTGGCCTCATCTGTTTGAGCTTTGACAGTGGAGTTGTGTTGGTTAGTTTTAGTGTTTTGTTGTTTGTCTGCCCTGTGTTTGCCATTGATTTCGAGGACGAAATCTCTTAAGGTGGGGAGAATGTGATGTCTGAGATTCGGTAATTAGCGATTAACCAGATTTGGTTAAGGATTAGTCACGGGAGTCATGATTTTGGAATTTCAGATTTGAGAGGTTTGGTCGAATTTGGTTGGTGATTTTCAGATTGGAACTAGAGCTGATCAGTTTTGGGTCGCTGGGTTCTATCGGGTTAAATCTGCATCGAATTTGGAGTTGATTTGTTGAGTTTTTTTATCGGGATCTGATTCCAGTGAGTATTCAGATGTGAGTACTCAGATGTGGCACTAGCGGGTGATATCTGTGTAGCGAACGAACGCAGATGTGAGAGTTAGCAAGGATATGCCACGTGTTAGTCAACGTTGTTGGGTTGACCAGTGATGTTAGCGTTATTCAGATCCGAATGAGCGTGAACAGATATGAGTGCAGGGATCTGTTTAGCCAGTGCGACGTCGTTTTGCTAGTGTTAGCGGGAAAGCCTGATGCGATGCCGTATTGTTTAGTAGCGCGTTAGCTGTAGCGCTAAGGCCAGATTTGAGTTAGCGCAGGATTCAGATTTGAGGACTTGTGCCTTAGCGCTAGGATCTGTTGTTGAGATCTGAATAGGTAGGTGATCGATTTTCACTGTAGACTTTGACTCGAGGATTTAAATACAAGTGCTGATTAACACTTAGAGTATTTCGAACTCGATATTTCCCTATCGTCTTCCCCGAAACCCTTACTGTTCATCGATCACTATTTCTCCGTATTGCCGTCGATTTCCGCCGTTGTTTGGAGCTCGACTGGTGGCGCTTAGCTCATCTTGCTTAGTTCTTTCGATTGATACCCGTCTAGATATGTAGATCGACGCGTAGGAGGAGCGCGAAGGATTTGCAGTGTTCGAAGAATTTTGCGAAGCTAGGCCCGAGAGTTCTCCAGTTCTTCTGGGCTTCTGGGTAAGTGATTTCGACTAGTTTTAAGCTTGATTCTATCTAGTTGAGTCTGCGTAGAGTGGTCGAACCAGATTTGAGTTTTTGACCGTAGGCAGTAAACTATAGGAGTTCAGATTTGAGCTGAATTATGAGATGTCTTTACAGATTTGAGTTCCCAGGCAGTTCCTGCTGGATTTGTCGATGTCAGGCCTCGTGCACAAACACAGAGTTAAACTACACAAACTCTAGCGGAATCAATAAAATAGTGGTTAAAATTTTCGCTTTTGGCCTGACTGAAAGATAACATAATTTAAATTACAATCATACTCAAAATATCCCAGTTTTAAAATCACTCAGTACAACAGTACATCATTTAACAAATACAAGAACTACCTAAATACAAGTGAAATACAATAAAGCACAGGGTACTCCCCGGCTAACAGTGCTTATACATATATGATATACGCTAACTGGGACACTCTAACCACCTCTTGGGGCACCTACAGCTGGGTCAACTTCACGACCAGCTGAGTAACCATGGTAACCTGAAAACACATACACAGGCAAACAATACCTGCCCCAGAGGGACATGGAGTCAAACCCCAGTACGGAGAGCAATATAAAACAGCAAATGGAAAGCAACAGACAATATGAAAATGCTATGCGTGAGAACAAGGCTACAATCGAACACAGGGAGACAAAGAATCTCAAGGAACTGCTCACCAACAGATACGGATCAACTGAACAACAGTACAACAGTGGCCACGGGGTGTGTGGGTATATGGGAGCTACCCACTCGTCTCAACACAAGGCACCAGATGCAAAACATAGCTCAACCCGCTGTTTCTCAACTCATGAGATGTGGGAGCTACCCACTCCGCTCATATTGGCTAACAGATCCCAGCAGGGAGATGAGGTACGGGAGTTACCTGCTCAGCCTCTAACAGCATCCTGGTACGCACAGATCAATACAACAAGGCACAAAAGGCATGGCAACAACAGATCTGAGCTCAATATGATAAATGCGTGTATGCACAAATAAAATGTCCAACACAGAATATATACAACGAAGCAAGGCATACACAGCAGCAAGCATAATCATCCATGCTCAATCCAAAGCTGTAAAACAAGCTCACATCCGTACCTCAAGTCTTCTGTGCTACAATTACTACAACAGGGTCCCGAGCAACACATATCTCACACCCAACGAGCTACCTAAACGGCAGAAGAAATCCGACGCTTATGTTATCAGACTACACAAGGGAGATGTCTTCGCACACCTCTCCAGCTTCACGCAAGCTTCCAAAAGCAGTACCAAACGAAGCGTCTTAGCAAGAGGAGTCCAGCGCTACCACTCTTACTTCAATCAGAGTTGTCTACCGTCGGCAATCGGAGAAGATAAGGTTCGGTGAACAGTAGCTAGGGTATCACGACAGAGTTTGCTCACGGGAAATATTTCTAAGTGTCGGGGCTGAATAATCAAGAACAAAGGGAAGGTTCTCTATATAAAGGTCATATCTGCTCAAATATGAAGAATCGAACCTACCGAAAACTTAAGTCTCAAACTAATTTCCCACTCAGATCTGAATTTCACAACAAATCTCTCTACATCAAACAGATCTTGATTTACTCAAACGAAATCGCACCGCATCTACTATCGCATCTAGACACGTCACCCGCTACTCAAATATAAAATTCTAACCAACAACGCAACACTCAGATCTCATCGAAATCTGAAGACAAACGCCTCAAATCTGTATCTCGCTCGCTAACCAAAACGTCGTCGTTCCAACTAATCCAAACGACGTAGTTTAGCTACTCACTACAGAAACACGCTGGCTCACATCCAACACCTGCGAAACCAGATTCCATCACTACTGCTGAACGCGATTATTCAGCGATGCCTAACACTCACATCTGGTCAGATTCCACTGAAAATCTAAATTGATCCAAGGCTGATTCCAGGACTTATACAAACCCGATAGCTTCGCTAAGCATACCAACTCAAAGCTTAGCTCATCCAGATTTGCTCGCTCAAATCTGAATCTCATAAAATCCAATTAATTAACTCAATTAATCTTTCTTAACTTTTGGGTCTCACATCTCTCCCCCACTAAAACAGTATTTCGTCCTCGAAATCAAACAGCTCTAGATCAAGAGTTCAAGATAACTGGGAAAATAAACATAAGCAAACATCTATCGGAAAATAACAAAGAACCAACTACTGGAATCTGATACAACGCTCACTCAAGATGATGTGGCCACTCACGCTGCATCTTCTCTTCCAGTTCCCACGTAGCTTCCTCTCTACCATGCTTGCTCCGCTGGACCATCACCAAGGGAATGGTCCTATTCCTCATCTGTTTATTTTTTCTATCCAAGATCTGCAAAGGATATTCCACATAACTTAAAGTCCGATCTAGCTCCACCTCGTCAGTTCTCAACACATACGATGGATCTGGCTCATACTTCCTCAGCATCGACACATGAAAAACATCATGCAAGGAAGACAAATCCGGCGGCAACAACAACCGGTAAGCCAAAGGACCAATTCTCTCAACAATCTCATATGGTCCAACGTAACGAGGATCCAACTTTCCCTTGAGACCAAATCTCATAACACTGCGAAAAGGAGAAACCTTAAGGAAAACGGATATTCCACATAACTTAAAGTCCGATCTAGCTCCACCTCGTCAGTTCTCAACACATACGATGGATCTGGCTCATACTTCCTCAGCATCGACACATGAAAAACATCATGCAAGGAAGACAAATCCGGCGGCAACAACAACCGGTAAGCCAAAGGACCAATTCTCTCAACAATCTCATATGGTCCAACGTAACGAGGATCCAACTTTCCCTTGAGACCAAATCTCATAACACTGCGAAAAGGAGAAACCTTAAGGAAAACTAGATCACCAACCTCAAATTCTAAAGGCCTACGCCTCTTATTCGCATAACTAGCTTGGCGATCTTGTGCAGCTTTCATTCGCTGGCGAATTAGTTTCACTTGATCTCTCATCTGCTGCACAAATTATGGAGAAGACAGCTTCTTCTCCCCCACTTCTTCCCAACATATAGGCGATTTGCACTTCCTGCCATACAAAGATTCAAATGGTGCCATACCAATCGTGACCTGATAGCTGTTATTGTAGGAAAACTCAACCAAAGACAACGAATCTTGCGAGCTACCACTAAAATCCATTACAACAGCTCTCAACATATCCTCTAAAATCTGGATAGTTCTCTCAGATTGGCCATCTTTCTGGGGATGATATGCTGTACTCATCGCCAATCTGGTACCCAAAGCTGTTTGTAAACTCTTCCAAAACCTGGAAGTAAACCTCGTATCACGATCTGAAACAATAGAAACAGCCACACCATGCAATCTCACCACGAAATCTATGTACAGTTTCGCCATCTTCTTCAAAGAAAAGGTCACACTATAGGGACTGAAGTGAGCAGACTTCGACAATATATCTATCACAACCCACACAACATCACATCCTCTGTTGGAACGAGGCAAATGTGTAACAAAATCCATTGCTATGTGCTCCCAATTCCATTGGGGAATTTCCAAACTCTGCAATAGACCATTAGGTCTCATTCTATTGGTTTTGACTTGCTGACAATTCAGAAAACGTGCTACAAAATCAGCAACATCACTCTTCAAACCTGCCCACCGGTAATGCTGCTTCAAGGCATAATACATCTTCCTCACTCCAGGATGAACACTGTGTCTACTACAGTGCGCTTCTCTCAAGATCTCCTCCTTCAAATTTATCAGATTTGGCACAACCAACCTGCTATGAAATTTCAAACAACCTTCAGTTTTAACTCATGGATAGATGGGTCAGTCCTCTGAGCTGCCTTAATACTAGCAACAATCTGTGGCTCGACTTGGAAAGAAGACACCACAACATAATACTCACCTGGGTAAAACCTCCAACCAGTAGTGCTTAGATGCTTGTGGACCTTCGAAATCTGCAACGAAGCCAGCATCGCTACTTGAGCCTTTCTGCTCAATGCATCAACAACCACATTCTTCCCAGGCTGATATTGGATCTCACAATCAAAATCCTTAAGCAGCTCCATCCACCTACGCTGTCTCATATTCAAATCTGACTGAGGAAACAGATACTAAAGGCTCTTGTGGTCTGAATATATCACAAACCGCTCGCCATACAAATAGTGGCGCAAATATTTAAGGCAAAAACCACTGCTGCTAACTCCAAATCATGAACTGGGTAACGAGTCTCATGCGGTTTCAACTGACGAGAAGCATACGCAATGACTCGACCATTCTACATCAACACAAAACCAAGGAAGCATCTGCACAAACAACAAAACCACCTGAATCACACGGCAAAGCTAACACAGGTGCAGAAGTTAGCTTCTCTTTGAGCAACAGAAATTGTTCTCACACTGCTCAGTCCAAACAAATTTCTTGTCTTTCTGAGTCAACTGCGTCATTTCCTGAGCTATACTAGAGAATCCCTCTATAAAACGCCTATAATAGCCAGCCAAACCCAAGAAACTACGAATCTCAGCAACATTATTGGGACGCTCCCAGTTAACAACTACTTCTACTTTACTGGGATCCACAGGTATACCTGCAGCTGAAAAAACATGACCCAAAAACACAACTCGGTCTAACCAAAACTCGCACTTGGAGAACTTAGCATATAGCTGTGAATTTCGAAGCGTCTGAAGGACCAACTTCAAATGTTCTTTTTGCTGCATCGGAGTCTTAGAGTACACAAAAATATCATCGATAAACACAATCACAAACTGATCGATGAACTCTCTAAAGACTCGATTCATCAAGTCCATGAAAACCGCGGGGGCATTCGTCAAACCAAACGGCATAACTAAAAACTCATAATGCCTGTACTGTTAGAGTAGGTGCCCAACTAGCCAACTTGTGGTGTGTGGGTTCTTGTTGACTCTATGTAAAACGATCTTTATCTATGAAATTCGTATTCTTTTATGGCATTCTTTATCGTCATTATTTTATAATGTTAAAAATTGTGTTGGATAAAGACCTGGAATGCACCATAGTGTATGTTAGATGTGATAGTGGATATGATGGCTATCATGAACCACATATAATATTCACTATGTATTCTAAACTCGTTCCTAATCGATTGGGCCGTAAAAATGAGGATAAGGCCGCCCGAGTTTGAGACTAGCATCTGCGATGTGAAGTACCACGTTTCAATGGTAGGGAACATTGTGATGTTCTGAGCATGCAGATCGATGGTTTGCCTGGCGAACTATCGAGCTACCCTCGTTCGGATTCTCCAAGTGGTTAGCATTTGTCTAGTGGAGAGTCCGAGGTCTTGGTTGTACAGATTAGCCCTTATTACTCGAAACGTCCTTGAGGCTCTACATGATAGGTGCCTCACTTTGACCCGTTTACCGACTCAGTTGGGATCATCAGGTGGCGGAGTTGGGTGAGGTCCCGATGCATGTAGGAGTCGATGCTTCGTTGTCGAGGATTCACCGCTCGCCCTTGTGCGTGGATATCCTATGCTATCTGAGGAGATAATAGTGTGTCAAATCTCTGGCCAGAGTACTAGATGTGTTTTGGGCAAATGGTTTGCCTAGTAACACACGCGATGTCACTATTTGATCTCCAAGATTTATGCATGGTTATTGGATCTCTAGCGACTCTCGATTTACCAATGGTCGTTGATCTTATTGGGATATTTGTGTTGAAAGGACCGTACTGTACGCTAACCATGACCGAATGTTCTTGCAGGCACTATCAGTGATACCTAGGGGATCATGGGGCGATGTTGCTAGACGTTTTACCATGATCAGATGGGTCAGTCCGAAAATGTGATTTTAGAGTCACAAATGTTGTGAGCCCACGGCTAGCTGTATCCCTAACCATTGAGGGTCACACAAGTACTGGTTTCTCAATTCCCGCACGGAAATTAAGCTCAATTTGTTGAGTATAGGAGAAGGAAGGATGGAAGTGCGACTTCCTAAAATTAAATACGGTCAAAATGCAATTTCCCTAAGCTTGGGCTAGTTTGACTATACTTGAAGCTTACAGGGGCCAAACTGCTATTTTGGATTAGGTGGTCCGAAAAATTGTTTTCACATCATAATGCTCAGTTTTGTACACTGTGTAGATCGGTCCGATCTGATCGTCGATCGAGATTATGATGGAGCCACAGTGATGGACTTGAAACCAATTTTCACCCTAGGCCTGGGCCCGACCCAAGCCCATTGATCGTCGATCGAGATTATGATGGAGCCACAGTGATGGACTTGAAACCAATTTTCACCCTAGGCCTGGGCCCGACCCAAGCCCATTAGGCTGGTTCAAGCCCATGGAAAATCTATAAATAGGTTCATTTGATTCGTACCAAAAGCTCCTCAGCTATATTCTCCCTTCCTCTCCTCTCCTCCCCACGCCGCTGCCGCCTCGTCGTCGCCTCCCGCCACCGACGCCGCCGCCATCGGACTTGTTCCGACCGTTCCGGTGAGGAGATTCCGTCCGTGAAATCATCTTCGTGTTTTGTAGTGCAGACAGACGAAGGAATTGGGATTCCGGTCGTGGAACGGATTAGGAGGCCGACACAGCCAACCGTTGAAGTGCCGATTTCCTCGTTAAATTGGTCGGAGCCAGGAGCTTAGACGCCAACAAGGTATTGATCTAAACATCCTATGTATGTTTATAACTGATTTGCAGGTGTATTGACCGTTCCAGGGCTCAAAATTTTAAATCTTCTGCTGCACCCCGGGAGCGGGATCCGGATCCACCGCTGCGCCAACATGTACCTCGTACGAAACGTAGTCTTCGCAAAATCTTGCTCTCTAATACGCAACTGATGGTATCCCGAACACAAATCGATCTTAGAAAACACAGCCAAACCCTGAAGCTGATCAAACAAGTCATTTATCCTTGGCAAAGGGTACTTATTCTTAACTTTCGCCTTATTTAGTTGCCTCAAGTCGATACACATCCTCATCGACCCATCCTTCTTCTTCACAAACAAGATAGGCGCTCCCCAAGGTGACATGCTCGGTCTGATGAAACCCTTCTCCAGCAAATCACTAAGCTGAACCTTAAGCTCCCTTAACTCAGCAGGCGCTAAACGATACGGGGCACGCGAGATCGGTGATGTACCAGGTACCAACTCAATGCTAAAGTCTATTTCCCTCTTCGGAGGAAAACCAGGAATCTCCTCCGGAAACACATCTGAAAAATGACGAACAACGGGAACGTCGCTAATCTCTATGCGCGAAGAAGAAGACACATCCAAAGCATAAATCATAAATCCAGCGTTCTCTAACGACAACAGGATAAACATCTCCATCGTAGAGAATAAAGGAATCTTCGACTGGAAATCATGGCCGTAGAAATTCTATTTCTCGCAAGACTGGGGCCTAAATCACACAACGCCATGGAAACAATCCACCGAGGCCCTATAACCAGACAACACATCCATTCCCACTATGCAATCGAAATTCCACATCACAAGCCTAATCAGGTTGGCTAACAACACATTCTCACCAAACCTAAGAATTCCATTCAAAAAAATCTCCTGGGAGTACAGGCTCGCGCCGACATGAGTCGCTACAGACACAACATCACACAAAGATGTGGTATGCAGACCATGCTGAACCACAAATGCATCAGTAATAAACGAATGTGTTGCTCCTGTATCAAACAATACACGCGCAGGAAAATCAAAGACAAAACAAGTACCTGCGATCACTCCTCCTCCTGGCGTGCCATCCACTTGTTCCCTCATCATGGCATTCACTTGGGCAAAATGAGGTCCTGGAAACTGAGACTGGGAAGACTGTCCGAACCGCGAAGGACCAGGCTGCTGGAACGGCCTAAAATGCAGCTCCCCAATCCTCTGCTACTGAACAGGAAAAGAAACGACCTCTAGACGATCCACCACGACCCTGCGGTGGGCGGCGGTATGTTGAGATCCAGACAAAGGACACACTCTCGCAAAGTGCCCATACTGACCACAAACATTGCACGAACCTTGCACACCCACACACTGGGCTGTAGGATGCCTTCCTCCACACTGGCCACAATACTCGACCTTGGAGCTACTGCCACTGCTCGAACTACCTGAGCCAGAAGAACTCGAACTAGACTTCTTCTTAAACTGACGACCACGAGGCCTAAACCTCTGGTGTCCAGGCTGCTGGGCTACCTGCTGCTGGGGTGGCTGATACGACTGCACAGACTAGGAAGGTTGCACCCCCGGAACCACGGGACGACTACCTTGCACCACAAGCGCCTAACATGCGACCGACGGTTCTGCAGCCCCTCCTCAATGTCTATAGCCCTGTCCACCGCTTCTGCATAGCTCGTCGGTGAACTCGCCAGCACCAATGAATACAACTCTTCATTCAACCCTTCCATGAACTTGTTCCTCTTTGCCCTCTCTCATCCAGAAACATGCGGAACATACGCAAGAAGAGAAGAAAACCTCCGGGCATACTCTCCCATGGACAAAGATCCCTGAACCAGGTTATGAAACTCACGCTCCCTGGCATTCACAAATGATTCTTGAATGTACTCCTGACGGAAGGCTGTACAAAAGCTGTTCCACGTGATCCCTACACCTGTCTCCTCAAAACATGCGGAACATACGCAAGAAGAGAAGAAAACCTCCGGGCATACTCTCCCATGGACAAAGATCCCTGAACCAGGTTATGAAACTCACGCTCCCTGGCATTCACAAATGATTCTTGAATGTACTCCTGACGGAAGGCTGTACAAAAGCTGTTCCACGTGATCCCTACACCTGTCTCCTCAAGAGTCCTCGAAGCGCCTCTCCACCAACGCTCAGCACTCCTACTCAACTGGAACGTAGCTAGGCTCAACCTACGTTCATCGTCATACCTGACATGGTCAAACAACCCGGTAATATGCTGCAACCAGGACTCCGCATCAGAACTAGGCTCATCATCATTAAACGTCTGAGGATTCATCCGCTGAAACCTCGCCATCACCAGTTCCATGTCGTCCACATGGGCTGCCAGCTCATCTACCTCAATCTCAACCTGTCTATCGCGTCCACGATGAGGAAACTATGGTAACTTCCTCGTTCTGACCTTTAGACTCTTCCTAAAACTACCCTCTACCTCTACCCCTAAGTCTAGGCGGCATCTAGAAAGGTACTAAGAGGGTAAGATCACACAGCAAGAAATAATTCACATAACACATAAATCACATTGTCATGCACATGCAACAAGAAACACTGTGCCTAGACTCAAGTGTGATCAAAAGAAATCGAGCTTATCCCAGCTTAAGCTCTGATAGTCGAGACCAGCGAGGAAGCAGATTTGAGCAGGCTGAGGTTGCCGTGCCCTGGTGAGATCTTTTGAGGTAGAATTGGAGATTTGAGGTACGAATTGAGATTTTTTTAACAGCTTTGGGGATAAGCGTGTTAGTATTTTGAGGCATGATTTGTGTCCTATGAATTCTGTGTTTTACATGAACAGATGTGGCTCATTATCTGATTTATGTGCTCTGTTTATGTAATTTATGCATGTTGAAATCATATTTGAATTTCATGGCATTCATGCATATATATTGAGCCTGATAATTGATTGATTACCAAATTGAGCCACGTTGTGATCGGCAGACAGATGTGTTGTGCCTGAAAGGTCCAATGCTATCATCGGAGTGGTGATCGACTGACTCATCGTGTCTGAATACCACCGAGATGTGATGGGTAATTGAGTGGCCAGCCCTGAATATCACGTACCGATGATTTCCACCGGCTGATTGGATGTGCGTGGTACAGAGGCTCAACTGATTTTCCAGCTGACTCGTTGGCCTATATTGACCGATTCTTTGACAGCCCTCATGCATTTCATGTTTTGAGATACTGCATGTTTATGATTTGCTGTTGTCTTAGTGCTCTTCGTACTGAGGTTTGACCTCGTATTTATTTTTCTACTTTTGTATTTCTTGGGTCTGAGTTGCCCATTGCAGGAGGTGCAGGTAATCTGGCTGGGCAGAGTGGAACTCCAGCTAGTAGATCCCCGTTTGGTTGAGTCCTAGTTTATTTACATTATATATCAAACCAGGGGATGCCCTGAGTTTCTATGTATGTGGGGATCTGTTGTAGTGAGTTATTTGATTACACGTTTGATGTTTGGATTCAGAGTAAATCCTATTTTGAGTATGAATATTTTGAATGATTATTTTATTGTTCAGGACCAATTATTTGAAAAATTTTTAAGCCCTATTTTATGCTTCCGTGATTATGTGCTTAATTGTGCTATTAATCTTTGTTGATTAGCACGGAGCCTGACAAGAGAATAATGAAAACAAAACAGTGAGAGATGCACAACCAAAAACAGGGAAGACAACGAGTGATTAGCTTTGAAGAAGCACTTCGCAGTGTGTGAGAATACATTTGAGAGAGAGCTTACATTGTAATTTCTCACACACAGATTCAATCACAGTTCCGAGAAATGAGCTGTATAGATTAGTGAGTGAATCACATACACCAAATCATTGTAGTCTTTGGACAGAGACGTTAAACAAGTCCTTGTAGCCTTTCTCACTGAGGCTGTAAAGAAGTGAGTTAGACACCCGCAGCTTGCGGGCTGGTGTGCAATGGTGTTGCTAGGAGTTCTTGCGGCCAGGGTCGTAGGAGTGGGTTGCAGCGGATGTTAGAGTAGATGCCCGACTAGCCAACTTGTGGCGTGTGGGTTTTATAGACTATTGTATATGACAATATTTATTTATGAAATACGCATTTCTTTATGGCATTCTTTATTTTCATTATGTTATATGATTTTAACAATTGTGTTGGATAAAGACCTAGAATGCACCATAGTGTATGTTAGATGTGATAGTGGATATGATGGCTATCATGAAACACATCTAATAGTTACTGTGTATTCTGAATACGTTCCTAGTCGATTGGGCCGTCAAAATGAGGATAAGGCCGCCCGAGTTTGAGACTAGCATCTGTGATGTGAAGTACCATGTTTCATTGGTAGGGAACATTGTGATGTTCTGAGCATGCAGATGGATAGTGACCTAGTGATCTATCGAACTACCCTCGTTCGGACTTTCTAAGTGGTTACCATTTGTCGAGTGGATAAGTCCAAGGTCTTGGTTGTACTGATTAGTCCTCACTACTCGAAACGCCATTGAGACTCTACATGATAGGCGCCTCACTTTGGCCCGTTTGCGGACTCACTTGGAGTCATTAGGTGGCGGGATTGGGTGAGGTCCCGATGCATGTAGGAGTCGATGCTTCGTTGTCGAGGATTCACCGCTCGCCTTTATGCATGGATATCCTATGCTATCTGAGGGGATAATAGTGTATAAATCTCTGGCCAGAGTACTGGATGTGTTTTAGGTAAATGGGTTTACCTAGTAACACTCGCGATGTCACTATTCGATCTCCAAGATGTATGCATAGTTATCGGATCTTTAGCGACTCTCGATTTACCAATGGTCGTTGATTTGATCGGGATATATGTGTTGAAAGGACCGTACTGTACGCTAACCACGACCAACTGGTTCTTGCAGGCACTATCAGTGATACCTAGGGGATCATGGGGCGATGTTGCTAGGCGCTTTACCATGATCCGTTGGGCAAGTCCGAAATTGTGATTTCGGAGCCACAATGGTTGTGGGCCCACGGCTAGTTGTATCCCTGAACCATTGAGGGTGACACAAGTACTGGATTCATGATTCCCACACGGAAACTGAGCTCAATGTGTTGAGCATCGGAAGAGGATTTTAGGGAGTTCGACTTCCTAAAAGTCAACAGGGGTCAAATTGCGATTTCCCAAAATTGAGGGGCTAAACTGCTATTTTGGGCTAGATGATCTGGAAAATTGTTTTTCGCATCATAATATTCAGTTTTGGAAACTGAGTCTATCGGTCCGATCTTATCGTCGATCGGAATTATAGTGAAGCCGTAGTGAAAGGATTGAACCGAATGTTCATATGGACCTTGGGCCTGACCCAAGTCCATTGGGCCGGTTCAAGTCCATCACTTAATTATAATTAGACTTGGTCTAGGGCTTCATGTGATAACTTCACTCTCAAAAAAAAACCCTAGCCTCCACACATAGCAAATCGGCCGCCCCCTCTTCTCCTCTCCCTCACGCCGCCGCCGCCGCCCCTTCGTCGGACTTGTTCCGGCCACCACGCTGAGGAGTTTCCGTCTGTGCTAAATTCGTCAGGCCTTCTAGTGTAGGCTGACGAAGGTGTCTTGATTCCGGTCGGGGACCTGATTTACGATCTACCGCCGCCTACCGTTTGAAGTGCCGGTTTCCTCGTGAAACTGGTCGGAGCCAGGCGCCTAGACGCCAGCAAGGTAATTATCTACGAACACCCTATGAATGTTTGTAGATTTTATTGAATGTATTGAACACTTTCCGGGCAAATTTTGTTTTTCCGCACAGGGGTATCAGACCCAAGGCCCGGCCCCTTCGATACATATTCCTGCCATATTGCTTCAGATCTCGAATATTTGAAATCACAAAAAAAAAAAATTTTTGGAATCGGCCGCGGCGCCGCCGCGCATGGCGGCTCCTCCTCCCCCGCGCGCATGAGCGCGCACAATAACATGCGCGCTGGCCGCACATGGCGGCCGATCGCTGGCTGCTGCCCCGCGCACGGTTGCGCGACCGATGGCTGCTGGACGCGCACATGGTTGCGCGATGTTGGGCGCAACGTGCGTCGTGCTCCGCGCACGTCGCGGCGGCGCGCGGCCTTTTGCCGCGCACTATATGTTGGCGGCGCCGCCGCCATCCGGCGATGTCTTCGGCAGCGTTACGATGACTATTTTCTTCTAGGTTTAGTTCGGGCCCGTCCCGGGCAGCCCATGAAGTTTTTGGGCCAATATTCGATATTGGGCCGTTTTTGGTCGGACCAAAATTGATTTTGAAATTTTTGAGATTTTGGACCTAAAATCGTTTTAAGCCCAATATGATGCAATTAAAATTACAAAATATGATTTTAGTTATGGAATATGATTTTATAATTAAAATATGATTTTGTTGATTAAAATATGATTTTGTCGACAAAATGCGATTTTATTATAAAATGCGATTTTATAATTAAAATATGATTTTGTAGGAAATATCAAATTTGATTTGATTATTTAAATTTATGCATATTAATTAGATTGATTGCATGTTTGGGATGATTGAGAGCCGTGCCCAATGTGTTTGGTGTATGCTATAGGTTTTGCGATTTCGGTTGTAAATATATTGTTGATATCATTTAAAGTGGGTCTGTTTTTGGTCCGTTCCCACCCCTACAAATTTTCTACAAATTTGTATCCCATATGTGTCATGGAAATTTAAATGTAAATTACTAGATTTAGTGGGAGGACATCTGAAGATGGTGGAGATGACGATCAAAGATATTAAAGACCAAAGATCTGTAAAATCGGAAGCAATTGTAATAGGATTGCATTGCATATTGCATTTCACCTAGGACTGGACCCAGGTCCGTGATTGGCTACCACGGACCGCATAGCTCTCGCGATCGATCATCCCAAAGTTTTATATATTCGATATATGTTTAATCCGCATGTTTTAAATTATGATTAAAATTGCATGAGACCAAATTTTTCAAAAATAAAATCCCTCGTTTTAAATCCGATTTAAAACTAATATCAAGATTAAAAGTTTATTCGATAAACTGAGGGAATTTAAATCTTTTTAAATTATCCCTACCTTCCATCAACAATGGGTGTACGCCGATGCTACCCGCATACATGGCCCGGCTCATATTATTGAGGGGGTTATGTATGCCGGAAAGCTGTCCACGTCATTGGCACCTGTTGTGAGTCGGTTGGAACTCCCTTTAACGTTGGCTCATATTATTGGGGACGTTAAGGGGACCGTCCTTCACGACTCAACATTGATTGGTCATCTTGACACGTGATAGTAAACGGCGTCATATTATTGGGCCCTTACTGGACGTGAGGTAAAATACATGGAGGTTGCACCGGTTGCAATTGGACTCTACCTTTTGGGGGTCATGGTTGGCTTATATTATTCGGGACCATGATCACTCGATTGGACTCCGTGTACCCACTAAGAAAACTTGTTTTCTCGATTTCATTAGAGGATGGTGAAATCGTTAAAATAGTGGGAGGGTAATTCATGAAACTAAATGACCTTGTTTTATGTCTTAGCGTTTTTCATATATAGTTAGTGATGCATGTCTGTTTTCTTTTCAGTATAAACTGCTTTATAATGTCTTCGATCAAAAACCCACTCGCTGTTATACTGGATAGCAACAAGTTCATCGGTCTGAACTACCAAGACTGGCTTCGAAACCTCAACATTGTGTTGGCTTCGGAGAAACTTCTCTATACGATAGGGAAGAGCCCTCCGAAGGAAGCCCCTGCCGATATCAGCCCTGAGGAGCTGATTACGCTTAAACAATGGTGGGACGACGAGCTTAAGACTCGATGCTATGTGATGGCATCGATGTCCAACGAAATGCAATAGCGCTTTGAGAAGACGAAGTATGCTGCTGACATACTCTTTCATCTAAAGGAACTGTATGGGGAGAACTCTCGACATGAGAGGTTCACCGCTGTTAAGGAGCTTATGAAGATCCGCATGCGCAATGGGACTTCGGTCCGCGAGCATGGGGTTCGTATGATTGGGCTCGTTGAAAAGCTGGCGGGCCTTGATATCACACTTCCACACGAGCTGTCTGTGGATGTGCTTCTCCTCTCACTACCTGCTGCATTCGACCCCTTTGTGGTCAACTTCAACATGAACAAGATGGCAGCCACCCTTGAAGAGGTGGTTAACATGCTGGTCGTGTTTGAGGGAACCTTAAAGAAGGACAAGCCCGTCCTCCTTATGGGCTCTTCTTCCTCTGCGAAGAAGGGGCCCAGACGCAAGGGTAAGAAGCGTTCTGCCCCTGCGAAGGAAGAAAAGTCCACCAAGAAGCCCAAGGCAAAGTCTTCCAAGTCAAACAAGTCCGAGGATGTTTGCCACCACTGCCACAAGGCTGGGCATTGGAGGAGGAACTGCAAGGAGTACCTCGAGCAGTTGCGAACTGCAAAAGGTATGTTCTATATCGAAATAAATATGTCTCTTAATTCGACTTCTTGGGTACTTGATACCGGATGTGGATCTCATATCTGCAATGATTTGCAGGTGATGACAAGAAGCCGACGTCTTAGAGAGGGTGAGACCCATTTGAGGTTGGGAAATGGAGCAAGAGTTGCTGCAGTAGCTATAGGAGATGTCTATTTATTTCTATCGTCAAATTTTAAGTTGTTATTGAAAGATGTTTTATTTTCCCGAATTAATAAAGAACATTATTTCTGTTTCTATGCTTGATAGTGATGGATATTCTTGTGTTTTTGCTAATTCGATTTGCAATATATACAAGAATGAATGTTTGATTGGATTTGGGGAACGCGAAAATGATCTATACACCTTAAAATTAAAACCAGTTCCAACTCGCGATATGGAAACACATACAACAACAATTAAAAGTAAACACGATAGCTTGAACCCAGCACAAATTTGGCACGCTAGGCTAGGTCATATTTCTCTAAGAAGTATGAACAAGTTAGTTATGAGTGACATGTTTGATTTGTCGGACATTAACTCCCTATCGACTTGTGAGTCTTGTCTCAAGGGAAGATGACTAAACAACCCTTCAAGGGCAAGCCTGAACGTGCTCAAGACCTATTGGATTTTATCCATACTGATGTGTGTGGCCCACTTAGCATTGGTACTAAGTACGGTCACACATACTTCATCACCTTTACCGATGATTACTCTAGGTATTGGTACTTGTACTTAATGAAGCACAAGTCTGAATCCTTTGAAAGGTTCAAATAATTCAAGGCTGAAGTAGAAAATCAGTTAGGGAAAAGTATTAAGGCACTTCGATTCGATCGAGGTGGTGAATACTTGAGTGCTGAATTTCAAGACTATCTGAAAGAGAATGGGATTCTCTCGCAGTGGACCCCTCCGGCCACACCACAGCTCAATGGTGTAGCGGAGCGTCGTAATCAAACCTTGATGGACATGGTTCGGTCTATGATGAGCTTCACTGAGCTTCCTACCTCGTTTTGGAGCTATGCGCTCGAAACGGCGGTAATGTTGTTGAATAATATCCACACCAAGGAAGTGGATAAGACTACATATGAGATATGGACGGGCAAACCACCCAAATACTCATACATGAGGATTTGGGGATGTCCTGCTTACGTGAAGCAGACAGTGGGAGATAAGCTGGATACGAGATCCATCTTGTGTTACTTCGTTGGATATCCAAAGAATTCCATTGGATACTGCTTCTACTATCCCAGCGAAACAAAAGTGTTTGTTTCTAGGAATGCCACCTTTATGGAAAGGGAATTTCTACTTGATAGAAAAGGCAAGATAGTAGAACTCGAAGAGGTTCGAGAACCAACTGAAGTACCAAGTGAGTCTCTCGCACCTACAGAGCCAGTACCAAAAATGGTCGCACGTCCTGCTTACGTGAAGCAGACAGTGGGAGATAAGCTGGATACTAGATCCATCTTATGCTACTTCATTGGGTATCCAAAGAATTCTATTGGATACTACTTCTACTATCCAAACGAAAAAAAAGTGTTTGTTTCTAGCAATGCCACCTTTATGGAAAGGGAATTTCTACTTGATATAAAGGGCAAAATAGTAGAACTCGAAGAGGTTCGAGAACCAACTGAAGTACCAAGTGAATCTCCCGCACCTCCAGAGCCAGTACCAGAAATGGTCGCACCTAGGAGATCCGAAAGGGTTCCTAGGGCTCCTGAAAGATATGGTTTCCTTCTTGAAGATGATCAGGGTGATCAAGTTGTTGGATGTGATCCAAGGACTTTCAAGGAGGCAATTTCCGATGCTGATTCTAATTTGTGGCTTGAAGCAATGCAGTCTGAGATTGACTCAATGCATGCGAACCAAGTTTGGACTCTTGTCAATCCTCCCGAATGAATTGTTCCTATTGGGTGTAAATTGATATATAAGAGGAAACTTGGGCCTGATGGCAAGGTATTGACCTACAAGGCATGACTGGTCGTGAAAGGTTACACTCAAATGGAAAGGTGTTGACTATGATGAAACCTTTTCACCCGTCGCAATGTTCAAGTCGATTAGAATCTTACTAGCCATAGCCGCATGGTACGACTATGAGATATGGCAAATGGATGTGAAAACTGTGTTCCTTAATGGAAACATTAAGGAAAAGATCTATATGATGCAGCCTGAGGGTTTCATATCTGTAGGAAGTGAGCATAAGATATGCAAACTTCAGAGATCGATCTATGGTCTCAAACAAGCATCGAGGAGTTGGAACCTGAGAGTCGATGAAACAATTAAGGAATTTGGTTTCATCAAGAATCCCGAGGAGCCATGTGTAAATAAGAAGGTAGTTAAAAGCGCTGTGACATTTCTTGTACTTTACGTTGATGACACTCTACTCATTGGAAATGATGTAGGAATACTGCAGTCAACTAAAGTCTGATTGTCTAGTAGATTCTTGATGAAGGACATGGGTGAAGCATCCTATATTCTTGGAATACAGATCTATCGGGATAGATCGAAACGGATGCTCGGACTCACCCAAGCTACCTACATCGATACCATACTTAAGAGGTTCTCTATGGAAGAGTCCAAGTGAGGACACCTACCTATGAGCCACGGGGTCACTCTATCTAAGTCTATGTGTCCGAAGATTGAAGAGTAGATAGAGAGTATGACACGTGTGCCATATGCCTCGGCAATAGATAGTATTATGTATGGCATGATCTCAACTAGATCGGATGTCGCATATGCTCTGAGTGTCACGAGCCGCTACCAGGCCAACTCCGGCCAATTGCATTGGAAGGCTGTGAAGGATATTCTTAAGTACTTGCGAAGGACTAAGAATATGTTCATGGTCTATGGGGGTGGTGAACTGAAATTTGAAGGCTACACTGATTCTAGCTTCCAATGTGACGTGGATGATTCGAAGTCTACCTCTGGATTTGTATTCATGCTCAATGGTGTTGCTGTCTCTTGGAAGAGTTCCAAGCAAGACACCATCGCAGATTCAACCACTGAGGCTGAGTACATTGCAGCATCAGCTGCTGCTAAGGAGGCGGTTTGGATAAGGAATTTCGTCCAAGAGTTGGGCGTCATCCCTGATGGAGTTGGTGCAGTCCCGGTGTACTGCGACAACACGGGTGTCGTTGCACAAGCAAAGGAGCCTAGGTATCACCAAAGATCCGAACATATACTGAGGAAATACCACGTAATCCGGGATATTGTGGCTAGAGGTGACATAGCATGTGAGGATTGAGAAGTTAGATTAGTGATTAATTGATTTGATTTGGGATTATCACGTGTGTTTTGAGGAATTTGCGAAAGGATTGAAGTTCATGCTGATTTTGAATGTTGCGTTGAATTTTGGAGAATTATATCGTAGCAAATTTTGGTGCAAAGCTGTTAATAGCACGCTACTGTAGCGGAGTCAACGCTGTTCAAAGTTACTGTAGCTCCTGCTGGTGGAATTGGAATCAGCAGATATGGTGACATCAGCGTGACGCATGAAGATCTGCTGGCTTTGGTGCGAATTGAAGTTGCTGCTGGCAGACATCGCGCGTAGCGTGAGTTTGAGCGAGGTAGTGACGCGTGTTAGTCAACATTTTGGAATGTTTACTATTAGATTCAGCAGATGCGCTTGTGAACAGTGATCAGCAGATGCGCTTGTGGAATCAGTCACAAGAGCTATCGATAGATATGATGTCGTAGGCTTGACGCATTCCTTACTGCTGGTAGTGTTGCGTTGTATTGGTTGCTGCTGATCAGCAGGCGCGCTTTTGCAAGAGCGTTGAGAAGCGGCGTCGTTTGATTAAGTGAAAACGCTGCGTTTTGGAGCTTTGTGTTTAGAGATCAGCAGTTGGCAGCTTTGCTTACGTATATGAAATGACGTCGTTTGAATTAGTAGATGCGTCGTCGTTTTGAGTGTTTTCTCGCGACCAGCAGATAGATTGCTTTGTAGAGAGAGCTGTTATCAGCTCTTGGTTGTTTTGCTTGCGCGAGAGCTGTTGTCTGCTGGTGGTTGCTGCGGCGTCGTTTAGATAAGTTGCAACGGTGTCGTTTTGTTGCATTTTCGTGCGATTGTTGTTTAGTCGTTGCTACTGATTTTACGAAAAGAAAAGGGAAGATTGCTGCTGATAGACTTCTGCTGAATACTTCGATGGATCTTAGTGAATCAGCAGGCGAGGTTTGAAGAGGTATATATCGAAGTGTTGATTGACACTTAGAAATATTTTGAACCAGTCATATCTTATCTCTTCTTCTCCAAACCCTCGTCGAACTACTGTTCACCGAGACATTTCTTCCCTAGATTTTCCTTCGCATCCAGCCTTTGTTTTTGGAGATCTTTGTGGCGCTGAATTCCCCTTGCTTAGCTCTTTCGTTTGCTACCCATTTGAGAAGTTGTATTTCGCTGGAAGTGGAAACGCGAAGCTGCTGGACTTCGAAGCTTTTGAGAAAAGTCTGTGCGTGCGTTCTTCTGCTAGCGTGAGCTTTTGGGTGAGCAATTCCTGTGATTTGAGCCAGGAGGAATCTGTTAGGTAATTCGAAGGAGGAAAGGTACGAATTGAGCAGCCCTTAGCAGTTGGAGCGTGGACATGTTTATCTTTCGATGTTATGAATTGCAGTTATGTGATTTACGTGGAACAGTTTGATGAATTGATTGAGCTTTTCATTCTGTTTGCACGTATTATGAATTGTATGCATTATGCATTGATATCGAATGGCATTCATGCATACATCTTGAGCCTGAATTGACAGATTGATTTGATTACCTGATTGGGTGCCACGTTGTGACTGGCCGACTGTTGAGTTGTGCCTGAGAAGTCCAACGCTATCGTCGGAGTGGTGACTACCGGATTCGAGTGTCTACCACGAGCTGTGATGGGCTGACGGGCCCCGATGATCATGGACCGATGATTTCCACCGGCTGATTGGCTGTGTGTGGTATAGAGGCTTGATTTGAGTTGCCAGTTGATA
>KV015668.1:100178-118886 GCA_001598015.1 Dorcoceras hygrometricum
TCCTCTCTTGAGTGCTCAACACATTGAGCTCAGTTTCCGTGCGGGAATCATGAATCCAGTACTTGTGTGACCCTTAATGGTTCAGGGATACAGCTAGTCGTGGGCCCACAACCATTGCGGCTTCGAAATCACAATTTCGGACTTGCCCAACGGATCATGGTAAAGTGCCTAGAAATATCGCCCCATGATCCCCTAGGTATCACTGATAGTGCCTGCAAGTAACTAGTTGGTCGTGGTTAGCGTACAATACGGTCCTTTCATCATATATATCCCGATCAGATCAACGACCATTGGTAAATGGAGAGTCGCTAGAGATCCGAAAGCTATGCATACATCTTGGAGATCGAATAGTGACATCACGAGTGTTACTAGGTAAACCCATTTACCTAAAACACTTCTAGTCTCTGGCCAGAGATTTATACACTATTATCCCCTCAGATAGCATAGGATATCCACACATGAGAGCGAGCGGTGAATCCT
This sequence comes from Dorcoceras hygrometricum, assembly GCA_001598015.1. Taxonomy (NCBI): domain Eukaryota; kingdom Viridiplantae; phylum Streptophyta; class Magnoliopsida; order Lamiales; family Gesneriaceae; genus Dorcoceras; species Dorcoceras hygrometricum. The sequence continues at coordinate 100,659 of KV015668.1, forward strand.
CGACAACGAAGCATCGACTCCTACATGCATCGGGACCTCACCCAATCCCGCCGCCTAATGACCCCAAGTGAGTCGGCAAATGGGTCAAAGTGAGACGCCTATCATGTAGAGTCTCAATGACATTTCGAGTCGTGAGGACTAATCAGTACAACCAAGACCTCGGACTTATCCACTCGACAAATGATAACCACTTGGAAAGTCCGAACGAGGGTAGTTCGATAGATCACCAGGTCACTATCCATCTGCATGCTCAGAACATCACAATGTTCCCTACCAATGAAACATGGTACTTCGCATCGCAGATGCTAGTCTCAAGCTCGGGCGGCCTTATCCTCATTTTGACGGCCCAATCGACTAGGAACGAGTTCAGAATGCACAGTGACTATTAGATGTGTTTCATGATAGCCGTCATACCCACTATGTTGGTCCGAGAAATAGGATCAAAAAGATAGCCAGCGCTGATTTGACAAACAGTAAAAATTTTGCGCTGCTATAAACTGGAGCTGCAATAGCTCAATGTTCTTGAACACATAAAAACTACTCAGAAGCAGAGCACCGGAGACAGATGATTTAAAAATCATGCGGAAAATACCAGAACTGAATCCTAATATTTTAAAACAACTCAAACAGATTTATGTACAACATAAATCTGTTCGAGACTTTGCAAGTGCTTGTGTGCTAACTGTGTATGCGATGCTAAGATGCTAAGAGCTGAAAACTGTTATGCGTGAGTATGCTAAGTAAAGAGAATGCTGAATGAATAAAGAACACGATACTCAGCAGGTTTGTTTCTGGAAGTTCGGACATCAATGTCCTACATCTCCCCTTCTTCCACCTCGGAAGGATTCACTAGAAGATTTGATCTTACAACTTCGTGTACAGACCCAATCGCACAACCAGCAGCTGTGAGAACTCCTAGACTCCACAAATGCACACCAGCCTCAACTGTGTGACTAACTACATACACATGAGTTTTACGTCATCGTGCTTGGACGGGAACCTATTGTGAAATGATTTCGAGATTCATTCACAAATATATGTGAATGAATCTCGGTGTGTGAGAATGATACAATAAAACTCTCAACTCTCTGTTTCTCACACACTAGGGAAATTTCTCTATACAAGCTAATTAAAACTTAGCAATCGACTCTCGTGAAAGCTCCTCTCTAATGGCGGTCATTTGCTTCGTCTTTCTTTTCATTTTCCCTCTGTTGGTGCACTGTGTAATCAATGTATTTTTGCAACTGCACTGTAGTAGCACCAACGTCTCTAACACTCGTCCACCTCCTTCAATGGCGTCCCCTTCGCATATATAGCCTCTGTACAATAAATCCCGTTGGACACAAAATTATTCCCGTTCAAAATTGTCCTGTAAAGTACCGACAGGGAATAGTACTTGTGTCCTTTTCTTTTGCAGGCTTCTTGTCATTTTCGCCATTTGAATTGAGCTCAGCAGTTGACATCCAGCTCTCGTAAATCGTCAACTGCTTCGCTGCTGATTCATGACAACGACTGAATTCATCTTCTGCTGATATCTTTGTCGACTGGATACTTTGCGCCTGGTTGCAATGCTTCGCTACATCTGCTTTTCTTGCGTCTGGATCTTTGCGATTGGATGTATAGTACTGGATCCATCGTATCTTGTTGACTGGATGAATCTTGCGACTGGATCCACTGTAGCTCCTGACTGGATCTTGCGACTGGTTATCAACGCAAGTAGCATCTGCTGAATCTTTAGCGCAAGAGCAAAACGCTGTCGTATCAACTTATGTAAACGACATCGTTTTGCTATCGCTAACACCAAATATCATCTGCTGATGAACAGTTCCTCTACGACGTCACTTTTCACTTGCGTATGTATGTACAAGCTACCTGCTGGTATCTTGCGACTGCTGGACTCAAACCATCTGCTGATTGTGATGATGTCACCGATGACGTCATCAACGCTAAACCATCTGCTGATTGTGATGATGTCACCGATGACGTCATCAACGCTAAACCATCTGCTGATTCTTCAGCACGACGTCGCTTCATCTGTTACGCTTCTTTTCATCTGCTGATTGCCAACTGCTGATTGTGATGACATCACTGCTGATGTCATCACAGCTGATTCCATATCTTGCGCATCTTCTCAACTGCTGATATCTCTTCATCTGCTGATCACTGTAGCTTCCAGCTCCAGCTGATCTTTATCTATTGTGATGATGTCACCGATGACGTCATCAACGCTAAACCATCTGCTGATTCTTCAGCACGACGTCGCTTCATCTGTTACGCTTCTTTTCATCTGCTGATTGCCAACTGCTGATTGTGATGACATCACTGCTGATGTCATCACAGCTGATTCCATATCTTGCGCATCTTCTCAACTGCTGATATCTCTTCATCTGCTGATCACTGTAGCTTCCAGCTCCAGCTGATCTTTATCGTTCCAGCTCCAGCTTGCGATTCTTCTTAGCTTCTTGAATAGCGACTGTCAATAGATTCATCAACAGTACTTATAATCGCTACTGCTAACAGATTCGTCAACAGTAACTTGCGCCTGGAATCTTCTTCTTCGATCTAATTCTCCAGCAGACTTCTCAATAACTGTTCCAGCTAATTCAACTTGGCCTACGCCTGATTACGAACAACTGTTTTAACTCTGGACGTCTCCATTTCTAATTCAGCTGCCAATTCCATGAACGCACCAAGCCAACTGCTGAACTTAATCTTGTCAAACCATCTGCTGAACAAATATAGCTGCTTCTCTTCTTTGCGCAATATGCTTCTTCCTGCTGATATTCTTCTTCGTTCCTAAATCCTGTACACTTAAGTAGAATTGTTAGAAACACAATAATAGGTTTTGTGTAATTCAAAACTTAATCAGGATCTGTCAAAACAGATCCATCAATCTCTCCGTTTTTGATTTACACAAAACCTTAAATAAACGATGCATGTTCTAACAATTCTCTCCCTTTTTGTGGGAATCAAAAAGAGAGTGAACTGCTGGTCTTCCCGATGTTTAAAACAAAAACTCTCCATATCTTTTATAACATGAGCTCAAATCATTTTTAAAAGCAAAAATTTTGCATCAGCTGGAAATCCGCAAAACAGAACAATTTAAAACCAAATCAGAGCATCGAAATATTGTTTCAAATGAACACATGCTACTGAGTTACTCAAATGTATGAAGAACCAGTACAGATAAAAGCTCAGATTTTTCCTTCTTCTATCTCGCCCCATGTGCTTGTCACTGAGCCTCGCTCCAAGTGATCTTACAGCACAACGAAAATAGAAGCTTGGCATCTGCCCAAGACTCGCGCATCCCGATAGTCGTTCAAGAACAACCTGCTCTGATACCACTTGTTGGTCCGAGAAATAGGATCAAAAAGATAGCCAGCGCTGATTTGACAAACAGTAAAAATTTTGCGCTGCTATAAACTGGAGCTGCAATAGCTCAATGTTCTTGAACACATAAAAACTACTCAGAAGCAGAGCACCGGAGACAGATCTGGTATGATTTAAAAGTCATGCGGAAAATACCAGAACTGAATCCTAATATTTTAAAACAACTCAAACAGATTTATGTACAACATAAATCTGTTCGAGACTTTGCAAGTGCTTGTGTGCTAACTGTGTATGCGATGCTAAGATGCTAAGAGATGATAACTGTTATGCGTGAGTATGCTAAGTAAAGTGAATGCTGAATGAATAAAGAACACGATACTCAGCAGGTTTGTTTCTGGAAGTTCGGACATCAATGTCCTACATCTCCCCTTCTTCCACCTCGGAAGGATTCACTAGAAGATTTGATCTTACAACTTCGTGTACAGACCCAATCCCACAACCAGCAGCTGTGAGAACTCCTAGACTCCACAAATGCACACCAGCCTCAACTGTGTGACTAACTACATACACATGAGTTTTACGTCATCGTGCTTGGACGGGAACCTGTTGTGAAATGATTTCGAGATTCATTCACAAATAGATGTGAATGAATCTCGGTGTGTGAGAATGATACAATGAAACTCTCAACTCTCTGTTTCTCACACACTAGGGAAATTGCTCTATACAAGCTAATTAAAACTTAGCAATCGACTCTCGTGAAAGCTCCTCTCTAATGGCGGTCGATTGCTTCGTCTTTCTTTTCATTTTCCCTCTGTTGGTGCACTGTGTAATCAATGTATTTTTGCAACTGCGCTGTAGTAGCACCAACGTCTCTAACACTCGTCCACCTCCTTCAATGGCGTCGCCTTCGCATATATAGCCTCTGTACAATAAATCCCGTTGGACACAAAATTCTTCCCGTTCAAAATTTTCCTGTAAAGTACCGACAGGGAATAGTACTTGTGTCCTTTTCTTTTGCAGGCTTCTTTTCGTTTTCGCCATTTGAATTGAGCTCAGCAGTTGACATCCAGCTCTCGTAAATCGTCAACTGCTTCGCTGCTGATTCATGACAGCGACTGAATTCATCTTCTGCTGATATCTTTGTCGACTGGATACTTTGCGCCTGGTTGCAATGCTTTGCTACATCTGCTTTTCTTGCGTCTGGATCTTTGTGACTGGATGCATAGTACTGAAGCTCGCGACTGGATCCATCGTATCTTGTTGATTGGATGAATCTTGCGACTGGATCCACTGTAGCTCGCGACTGGATCTTGCGACTGGTTATCAACGCAAGGAACATCTGCTGAATCTTTAGCGCAAGAGCAAAACGCTGTCGTATCAACTTATGTAAACGACATCGTTTTGCTATCGCTAACTCCAAATATCATCTGCTGATGAACAGTTCCTCTACGACGTCGCTTTTCACTTGCGTCTGGATGTACAAGCTACCTGCTGGTATCTTGCGACTGTTGGACTCAAACCATCTGCTGATTGTGATGATGTCACCGATGACGTCATCAACGCTAAACCATCTGCTGATTGTGATGACGTCACCGATGACGTCATCAACGCTAAACCATCTGCTGATTCTTCAGCACGACGTCGCTTCATCTTTTACGCTTCTTTTCATCTGCTGATTGTGATGTCATCACAACTGATTCCATATCTTGCGCATCTTCTCAAATGCTGATATCTCTTCATCTGCTGATCACTGTAGCTTCCAGCTCCAGCTGATCTTTATCGTTCCAGCTCCAGCTTACGATTCTTCTTAGCTTCTTGAATAGCGACTGTTAATAGATTCATCAACAGTACTTATAATCGCTACTGCTACAGATTCGTCAACAGTAACTTGTGTTTGGAATCTTCTTCTTCGATCTAATTCTCCAGCAGTCTTCTCAATAATTGTTCCCGCTGATTCAACTTGGCCTACGCCTGATTACGAACAACTGTTTTAACTCTGGACGTCTCCATTGCTAATTCAGCTGCCAATTCCATGAACGCACCAAGCCAACTGCTGAACTTAATCTTGTCAAACCATCTGCTGAACAAATATAGCTGCTTCTCTTCTTTGCGCAACATGCTTCTTCCTGCTGATATTCTTCTTCGTTCCTAAATCCTGTACACTTAAGTAGAATTGTTAGAAACACAATAATAGGTTTTGTGTAATTCAAAACTTAATCAGGATCTGTCAAAACAGATCCATCACACTATCACATCTAACATACACTATGGTGCATTCTAGGTCTTTATCCAACACAATTGTTAACATTATAATCATAATGAAAATAAAGAACGCCATAAACAAATGCGAATATCATATATAAAGATCGTGTCATACAAGAGTCTATAAAACTCACACGCCACAAGTTGGCTAGTTGGGCATCTACTCTAACACCGGCCACCGCGCTGAGGAGTTTCCGTCCGTGCTAAATTCGTTAGGCCTTCTAGTGCAGGCTGACGAAGGTGTCTTGATTCCGGTCGTGGACCTGATTAGGAGGATCTACCGCCGCCTACAATTCAAGAGCCAGTTCCCTGTGATTCTGGTTGGAGCCAGGCGCCTAGACGCCAGCAAGGTAACGATTCGATAAACATCCTATGTATGATTATTGAATTGTATTGATGTATTGAACATATCCCGGGGCAAAATTTTACTTCCGCTACGCCCCCGGGAAACGGGATCCGGATCTGTCATTGTCGCCAACAGCGGAGGACGTTGTAATAAAAGTCTTCTAGTGGATCCTTCCCGTTGCGAAAGAAGGGGAGATGTAGGAGATTGAGCTCCGAACTTCCAGAAACAAATCAGCGTATTTCATTACTGCTTTACTACATTCATTCATACGCACTGCATATTTATAACTGTGTTTAAAACTTTTTAAAAGGATTTCGAATCTAAGAGTGCAGTTTGAGTTATTTTCGCATGATTTAAAATCATTACTCAATCTGTATCTCGATTCACAAGTATTCAAGAACGCTGAGCTATTGCAACTCAAGTAATAAATAACCAGATCGCTTGCTCTTTCATTGAGCTGGTCTCAAACGACTAGCTAGAACCAGGCTCTTGCACTACGCTGGTTTAGCGCCGAGCTAGTCATAAACAAAAGCATTTTAGTTTCAGCATCCAGCTGGAACCTTCTTAGTGACAGTAGTCTGATTTCAGCGTCCAGCTGAATCCAGCGCCTTTCACTAGATCTGGTTATTCCATCTAAGTGTTGGTTATTGACAAAATAACGTCCTGATACACTGACAGAGGGTAAAATCGATCCTAACAAGTGGTATCAGAGCAAGTTGTTCTTGAATAATGCATCTTCTTTTCGAAAAATGTTTTAAACAGCTTTAAATTCATGTCTGCTCCGATTGTTCGAAAGCCTGTCCTTGCTACAAAATTTTTAAGATTTTCAAAACTCATTGCATATGGATAGGGGGAGGAATGTCTATTGAATTACAGAGCAATTTCTCGAAAGGAAAGAGCGGAAACATCTCTTTATGACCTGACAGATTGCGCGAGGTCTGTGGACGCCAAGATCTCTAGGGCTGGGTGAGGCTAAGCCTTAGAGAAAAATTGAAGAGATTCTGTGAATTGAATCCTCTATTGCTCCTCTGGTCCAAATGAATGAGAACTTTTGAGTAGCATATATTCTGTTTTCAAAATCTCATGCATGCATAATGTTTTCGACAAACTGTCTTCCTGTGCATAATGTTTCTATTTCAAAAATAAAAATTCCCCATGATCTGTTGAGGGGGAGTTTTAAGGGGGAGACAAGATTTCAAACTCTTTTTGATTCCCACAAAAAGGGGGAGAAATAATTTCAAGCATAAACATACCTGCATATGTTTATTCAGGTTTTGTGTAAATAAAAAGGGGGAGATTGTGAGATCTGTGTTTACAGATCAGAATCTTAATTTTGATTAACACAAACCTGATCTTATTTACTAACGATTTAACTTAAGTGTGCAGGTTGAGCTGAAACATACAGACGCGACTTCGGAGGCCTTAACAAAGGAATTTGGCCAAAAAGCAGCTTACTTCACGACGTAGTGGTGAGTCTTACTCGTTGGGCCGTTTCGGAGGGGGTAGCACTCGTCTCATGCGAAAATATGCAAGTTCATCACGAACCTTGCATATTTTCATACTTGGTTCCCCAGCCGGATAATGAACCTGCAACGGAAGCAAGCCGGATGAAAGCACTGTAGTAGCCTAGCAGCAAGCTGGAAAAAAAGCACTGATAGCAGAATTGAGGAGTAGTCCAAGTTGGAACAGTAAGGGGACGCCCAAGCTGGTCTAGCAGAGGACAACTTAGCTGGTACAGCGAGGGGACGCCCGAGCTGGATCAACAAAGGAAGATTAGCAAGGTAATCCAAAGCTGGAACAGTGAGGGGACTCCCAAGCTGGTTCAGCAGAGGAGATCCAAGCTGATCAAGTAGTTCTGCGTAGAAGAAGAGCTGTTACGAAGAGCAGAATCAGCTTAGAGAAGTTGTGGTCAAGAGCAGCGCAGAACGAAAAGAAGTTAAGAAGTGAACAGAACCATCTGGTAGAGACCATCTAGGTGAGATCATCAACCAGCTCAGAGAACAGAAACCACCTCAGATACAAATTGAGAATATACGAGGAACGGTTTTATCAAGTTCAAATTGATTTGCTGCAACGTCTACATCAAGACAGAGCTCAATCTATGCAAAGGCTGAAACACATGAAATGAAGAGACCTGAAAGTCTACAAAGCCTGCAATTGCATTAAATGCAAAAGGACACAAGGTACAACACTGACAGAACTTTACAGAAGCCTTCACAACGGCTACACCTTTGTGTCCAATGTATAGAATTGCACAAGAGGCTATATCAAGAGCAGAAGCTGGCAGCAGTAAGGAGAGTGCACAAGAGCATAATGAAAACAAAACAGTGAGAGATGCACAACCAAAAACAGGGAAGACAACGAGTGATTAGCTTTGAAGAAGCACTTCCCAGTGTGTGAGAATACATTTGAGAGAGAGCTTACATTGCAATTTCTCACACACAGATTCAATCACAGTTTCGAGAAATGAGCTGTATAGATTAGTGAGTGAATCACATACACCAGATCATTGTATTCTTTGGACAGAGACGTTAAACAAGTCATCGTAGCCTTTCTCACTGAGGTAGTAAATAAGTGAATTAGACACGCGCAACTTGTGGGCTGGTGTGTAGTGGTGTTGCTAGGAGTTCTTGCGCCCGAGGCTCGTAGGAGTGGGTTGCAGCGGAGGCCGTTGTAATCAAAGTCTTCTAGTGGATCCTTCCCATTGCGGAAGTAGGGGAGATGTAGGGGATTGAGCTCCGAACTTCCAGAAACAAATCAGCGTATTTCTTCACTGCTTTACTGCATTCATTTATACTCACTGCATATTTATAACTGTGAGGACTAGAATTTGCTAAGTACGATTTATTAGCTAATTGAGTTTTCGAGTATCGGGTTTTCAGATGTTGGGTGAAATCTGGTTGCTCAGATGTGCCCTTGTGTGTTTGCGTGAGCTTTTGCAAGCAGGGAGCTAAACGCTGTCGTTTCGAGCACTGGTCAGATGTTGCGTTGATGCAGGGGATGCAACGTCGTATTGTGTTTTCAGAAGTGGCGTTAGATAGAGGGATCTGTTAGCGCGCATGAACAGTTGTGAGCTTTTGCGCGAGGAAGTCAGCGATGATTAGTTGCCCAGAGTCGTTCATATGTCAACGATGGTCAACGGTGCTGATTGATGAATTCAGCAGTGACCAAGATCTGAGGAGCGCTAGCGGGACTTGATGCTACGTCGTTTTGATAAGTTAGCGCGACGTCGTTTGCTGTTGCGTTAGTAGAGAGTAGCAAAGTCTGATTCGAGACAGCTGAGGCCAGTTGCGAGAGACTTCTGCTTTAGAGTGAAAGCTGATCAGTACTAACATCTGAGTTGGTGAGACATCTGAATTATTCGATGATGACTTCTGTTGTAGTTTTGACTGGGGTTTAAATGCAAGTGCTGATCGACACTTAGAGCATTTCGAACCTTAGATTTTCTATCTTCTTCCCCGTTAACCTTCGATTGCTACTGTTCATCCGAACCCTATTTCTGTCGATTGCCATCGTTCTTCGCCGCTGCTTGGAGAAAGATTGGTAGCGTTGAGCTCGTCTTCTCTAGGGCTTTCGATTAGTACCAGTTTGGAGACTGGAGTCGCCGGATTTGAGGAACGCGAAGTTGCTGTAGTGCTTGAGTGTCTTCGCGATTGTGGACCAGTAGTTCTTCTGTTCTTTAACAGCCTGGGGTAAGTGATTCTTTACCGATTTAATCTTCTTTCGAGAGCTAAGTAGTGCTCTGTTGGAGTAGGTAACGGAGTTAAGTTACTGGGCTTTAGAAATTAAGTTGTTCAAGTTCATAATTGAGTTGATTTTGAGGTATCTTAATAGATTCGAGCTTGTAGTAGCTTCTATTGAGTTGCCGTGGAGCTTCTTGGGCAGTGGACTTGAGTTGGTTACTGCGCCCTTCTTGTTGTAAGATCTGTTGAGGTTTGATGTACGATTTGAGCTATATTAAGTAGTCTTCGATATCAGCTTTGGGAATATTTCTTCGTGTATTAACTGATGTGTTTGTATTGACTACTGAGTGATTGTGCTCATATCTGTGTTATGCGTGTCATTTTATGCAGTGATTAAGCATGAGTCTGCTGTGCATTCATGCATGCATATTGAGCCCAAATACTTTGAAAGCTGAATTCCTTTGTACGTTGTGATCGGCCGACTGAGTCGTCGCGCCTGAAAGGTCCAATGTTGATTTTGATGTGGTGGCCAGCTGATTCGTTGAGCCTGAATACCACACTGCCTTGTGATGGTCGACTGAGTCGTCGTACCTGAAGATCACAAGATGATGATGATTGATGCGATTTGCACAGCTGAGTCGTTGTGCTATTCTATTTGCCTACCGATGATTCTTGGTAGCCCTTTCATGCATTGCACGATAGATATATTGCCTTTTCTGATATGTTTTATGCTTTTATTGTGATCTTCATACTGAGGTTTGACCTCGTTTGTTTTCCCTGTTTCGGGCTGCCTTGGTTTGTGTTGGCCTTGGCAGGTTCTTCTGGTAACCAAGCTGGACAGAGTGGAGCTTCAGCTAGTCGATCCCCTTTTTGAAATGTGTCCCAGTGTAGTGATATTTATATTGAGCCAGGGGATGTCCTGTGCCTCTTTATGTTGGAGATCGGGTGTTGTATTATTAACTGTTGTTGTTTGAGTTTTGAACTAAACTCTATTTGAAGTATGATTTATTTTGAAATGATATTGTATCAGGCCTTTATTCGAAAATTTTTAGCCCATATTTTTATGATGCTTCCGCATATTAGTGATTAATTGTTGTATTAGTGCACATGGCCTGATGATACTGGGATAAGCTCGTTTCCTTTTGATCACACTTGAGTCTAGGCACAGAGTTTGAGTTTTGATTTTGACTGACTCTATGATTGTGTGATTTGATTATCTGCCTCTGTGATTTATCTTCTTGTTTTCTTACCTCTGAGTTTTGTTAGATGCCGCCGAGGAGAGGTAGGAGTAGAATTGCTAGGCAGATAGATGGGGAGTCTAGAGCCCCAGCAGTGATGAGGATGTTGAGCAGCAGGGTATCCCTTTGCGTCGCCATAGACAGGGTGAGGTAGAGGTGGATGATGTTACTCGACAGATTGGAGAGATGGAGCTAGTGTTGGCTAGGTTCCAGAGGATGAATCCCCCGACGTTTACTGGTGTCGAGGCTGGTCTGTTGGCGGAAGGCTGGCTTGAGCACATGGAAGAGTTGTTTGACGCAGTGGAGTACTCGCAAGATCGGAGGCTGAAGTTAGCAGTGTTGCAGTTGAGAGAGCATGCGCAACATTGGTGGAAGGGTACTTCTCGTGTCATGAGAGAGACTGGAGTTGTGATTTAGTGGGAGAGCTTCTGTGCAGCTTTTCGACAGGAGTATACCCCTGAGTCTTTCTACAACAACTGTGAGAGGGAGTTCGACAATATGAAGCAAGGGAACTTGAGGGGGGGCCGAGTATGCCAGACAGTTTTCTTCGCTGTTTTCGTATGTTCCCCATGTTGCGAACCAGGAGAGGACGAAGAGGAATAAGTTTTGAGAGGGTTGAGGCCTGAGTTGTTCCGGATGGTGTTAGCTGGTTACCTTGCGAAGTATGCTGAGGCGATGGATAGAGCAGTGGATATTGAGGAGAGTCTGATGGAGGTGCAGAATCAGGTTCAGCCGATAGCTGGACGTAGTTTCCAACCTGTACCGAAAGTGATGCCTTCTTTCCAATCTCCTCAAGTGCCGCAACAGTCGAATCGTCAGAGGTTCAAGCCCCGAGGGAAACAGTTTAAGAAGCGTTCGAACTCGAGTTCTTCTGGTTCAGTGAGTTCTGGCGGTAGTGGCTCCTGAGGAGGAGTGACTTGTGGACAGTGTGGAGGTCGTCATATGACTTTGCAGTGTCGTGGAGTTCAGGGCCTTTGCCATAACTGTGGGCAGCCTGGAAATTTTTCTTGAGTGTGTCCGGCTGGAGGACAGTCAGTGAATCAGTCGCAGCAAGGTTCTGCTGGTGGTTCTTCGCAGCAGAGACAGTTACCTTTTGCTTAGTCCCAACGATCAGGATTCCAACCCCGTGAACCGTCTAGGTTTTGTGGACCTTTGAGACCTCAGTTTCCGGGACCACAGCAGGCTCAGGTGAACTCCTTGACGAGTGAGCAAGCCGCTGAGATGCCTGAGAGGATTATTCCAGGTACTTGTGCTAACTTTGATTTTCCTGCACGAGTTTTGTTTGATACTGGAGCATCACACTCCTTTAATTCTAAGTTGTTTGTGTATGAGTGTGGGTTGATTTCTTCCCCACTCTGTGATGTTGTCTCTGTATCTACCCCTGTTGGCGTGAGTTTGTTGTCCCGTGAGGTGGTGTTGGATTGTGTTCTTAGGTTTGATGAGAATGTGTTGGTGACCAATCTGATTGTTTTGGGAATTAGAGATTTTGATTGTATTTTGGGAATGTGTGTTGTCCAGTTATAGAGCGACAGTGGATTGTTTCCATGGTGTAGTAAGAATTAGGCCTGAAGTTGGAGAGAAATGGGATTTCTATGGTGCTGATTCGTGACCTAAGATTCCTTTTGTGTCTGCCATGGAGATGTTTAGTTTGTTGTCGCTAGAGAATTCAGGGTTTATGGTCTATGCCTTGGATGTTTCCCAAGTATCGCGAGTAGAGTTGTGTGATGTTCCGATTGCTCGAGAGTTTCCTAACGTGTTTCCGAATGAGATTCATGGATTCCCTTCGAGATAAGAGATTGATTCAGTATCGAGTTGCTGCCAGGGACAGCCCCGATTTCTAGAGCTCCGTATCGGTTGGCGCCAGCTGAGTTGAAGGAACTCAAAGAGCAGTTGCGTGATCTATTAGAGAAGGGCTTCATTAGACCGAGTATGTCGCCCTGGGGAGCTCCGATTATTTTTGTGATGAAGAAGGATGGATCTATGAGGATGTGTGTGGATTTTCGGCAGTTGAACAAAGCGACGATTAAGAAAAAGTATCCGTTGCCGAGGATTGTTGACTTGTTTGACCAGTTGCAGGGATCTGCAGTATACTCTAAGAATTATCTGCGATCTGGTTATCATCAGTTGCGGATCAGAGACGCAGATGTGGCGAAGACGGCTTTCAGGATGATATATGGGCATTATGAGTTTTTGGTGATGCCATTTGGAGTGACAAATGCTCCTGCTGTCTTCATGGATTTGATGAATCGCGTCTTCAGTGAGTATATCGATCGTTTTGTGATTGTCTTCATAGATGACATTCTGGTGTATTCGAATAACTTCAGAGAGCATAAAGAGCACTTGAGATTGGTTTTGCAGAAACTGAGACTCACAACTGTATGCGAAGTTCAGCAAGTGTGAATTCTGGCTGGATAGAGTTGTCTTCTTGGGTCATGTTATTTCAGCGCAAGGAATTTTTGTGAATCCGAGTAAGGTCGAAGCACTTCTTAACTGGGAGCGACCTAGGAATGTTTCTGAGATCCGTAGTTTCTTGGGTTTGGCTGGCTATTATAGGCGTTTTATTGAGAAGTTCTCTTCGATAGCTAGGCCGATGACTCAGTTGACCCAGAAAGATAAGAAGTTTGTTTGGACTGATGAGTGTGAGTCGAGTATCCAGTTGCTTAAGGAGAAGTTGACTACTGCTCCTTTGTTAGCTTTGCCTTCTGGTTTTGGAGGTTTTTAGTTTGCTCTGACGCTTCTCTTAGTGGTTTAGGACGCGTTTTGATGTAGAACGGTTATGTGATTGCTTATGCGTCTCGACGGTTGAAGCCCCATGAGACAAGATACCCCGTTCATGATCTTGAGTTGGCTGCGATAGTGTTTGCCTTGAAGATTTGGCGTCACTATTTGTACGGAGAACAATTTGTTGTGTACACCGACCACAAGAGTTTAAATTATATCTTCACGCAATCGGATTTGAATATGAGGCAACGTCGCTGGATGGAGTTGCTGAAGGATTTTGAGTGCGAGATTCAGTATCAGCCTGGGCGGATGAATTTAGTGGCCTATGCTTTGAGTAGGAAAGCCCAACCGGCGATGTTGACGTCGATGAGAATATCCAAAGTCCACGAGGATTTGGGGACTAAGGATTTTGAGTGCGAGATTCAGTATCAGCCTGGGCGGATGAATTTAGTGGCCTATGCTTTGAGTAGGAAAGCCCAACCGGCGATGTTGACGTCGATGAGAATATCCAAAGTCCACGAGGATTTGGGGACTTCTGGGTGGCGTTTTCAGCTGAGTGATCAGTACTTTATGGTTTCTTCTTTTCAAGTTGATCCACAGATTGTAGCAGACATTAGAGTAGCACAGAGGACTGATCCGTATGTGCATGAGTTGAAGATTAAGGCTCAGAATGGTCTTTCTAAGGATTTTTCTGTTGCTTGTGATGGATGCATGAGATTTCGAGGTAGATTGGTGGTTCTGAATTTTATTGATTTGAAAGAAGCCATCTTGGATGCAGCTCATTGTAGTCCATACAGTGTGCATCCGGGCGAGAGAAATATGTATCATGCTTTGAAGTCTCACTATTGGTGGGAAGGCATGAGGAATGACATCTCTGGATTTGTAGCTCGTTGTTTGAATTGTCAACAGGTCAAGGCCGAGAGGATGAGACCTGATGGATTGCTACAGAGCTAGAAGTGCCTCAGTGTAATTGGGAGCACATTGCCATGGATTTTGTGACGCATTTGCCTCGATCGAGTAGGGGATGTCATGATTTTGGGTTGTGATTGATAGACTTTCAAAGTCAGCCCATTTCATCCCCTATGATGTGAGGTGTTCGATGAAGAATATGGCGCGACTGTACATTGACCATGTAGTGAGATTGCATGGAGTGTCGGTTTCAATAGTGTCTGATAGAGATACAAAGTTTACTTCCCGATTTTGGAAGAGCTTGTAGGTAGCGATGAGTTCGAGATTGGATACGAGTACAGCCTATCACCCACAGACAGATGGTCAATCTGAGAGGATCATCCAGATTTTAGAAGATATGCTGCGAGCAGTTGTTTTGGATTTCAGTGGTGGCTGGCAGGATTCCTTGTCCTTAGTTGAGTTTTCTTATAACAACAGCTACCAAGTGACTATTGGATGGCCCCTTTCGAAGCATTGTATGGTCGTAAGTGTATATCACCTATCTGCGGGGAAGAGATTGGTGAGAAGCAGTTTTCTACTCCTGAGTTTGTGCAGCACATGAAAGATCAGGTTGAGTTGATTCGGAGTAGGATGAAAGCTGCTCAAGATCGACATGCTAGCTATGCTAATAAGAGACGCCGACCTCTAGAATTCGAAGTTGGTGATCGAGTGTTTCTCAAAGTTTATCCTTTCAAGAGTGTGATGAGATTCAGACTGAAGGGTAAATGGGCTCCTAGATTCGTTGGTCCTTTTGAGATTGTTGAGAGGATTGGACAGTTGGCTTATAGATTGAAACTGCCTGATGAGTTAGCAGCGATGCATGATGTGTTTCTTGTGTCAATTTTGAGGAAATATAAGCCAGATCCGTCCCATGTGTTGAGGACTGATGAAGTAGAGCTGGATTCTACCTTGAGCTATGTTGAATATCCAGTGCAGATTCTGGATAGGAAGGAGAAGCAGCTGAGGAATAAGGTTATTCCATTGGTGATGGTCCAGTGGAGCAAGCATGGTCGTGAGGAAGCTACCTGGGAAGTTGAAGAGAAGATGAGACAGGAGTGGCCCCATCTTTTTCAGCTTTGACAATGGAGTTGTGCTGGTGAGTTCTAGTGGTTTGTTGATTTCTGCCCTGTGTTTGCCTTTGATTTCGAGGACGAAACCTCTTAAGATGGGGAGAATGTGAGGACTAGAATTTGCTAAGTACGATTTATTAGCTAATTGAGTTTCTGAGTATCGGGTTTTCAGATGTTGGGTGAAATCTGGATGCTCAGATGTGCCGTTGTGTGTTTGCGTGAGCTGTTGCAAGCAGGGAGCTAAACGTGTTGGGGAAAGTTGGCGGATCCGGATCCCGTCTCCCGGCGGCGCAGCGGAAGTTTAAAATTAGCACCGGGAAACGTTCAATACAATAAAACAATTCAACAAACTATTCATAGGGGGTTCTTTGATTGTTACCTTGTTGGCGTCTAGGCGCCTGGCTCCGACCAGTTTCACGAGGAAACCGGCACTTTACGGTAGGCGGCGGTAGATTACGTCTAATCAGGTCCACGACCGGAAGTGAGGTTCCTTCGTCAGCCTGCACTAGAAGGCCTGACGAGATCAGCACGGACGGAAACTCCTCGAAAAGTTGGTCGGAACAAGTCCGATCACTTAGCGGCGGCGGCGGCGGCGGCTTTTGGGAGAGGAGTGGGCGGCCAACTTTGGAGCTAGGGTTAGGTTATGAGTTTGAGTTATGTCATAATGAAGCCCTAGGTCTCCTTTAATAAGACTAGTAATGAATTTGGACCGGCCCAACGGTCCCGGGTCCAAATGACGATATCCATAACTGCGACTTCGTTACAACTCCGATCGCCAATCAGATCGGACCTATCGACTCAGTTTCCAAAACTGAATATCATGATCTGAAAAACCATTTTTCAGAACCCCAGTGCAAAATGATCGTTTTGCCCCTCAACAGCGGGAAATCACGATTTGACCCCTGTTGACTTTTAGGAAGTCTAACTTCCAAAAATCCTCCTCCTATGCTCAACACATTGAGCTCAGTTTTCGTGCGGGAATCTTGAATCCAGTACTTGTGTGACCCTCAATGGTTCAGGGATACAGCTAGCCGTGGGCCCACAACCATTGTGGCTCCGAAATCACAATTTCGGACTTGCCCAACGGATCATGGTAAAGCGCCTAGCAATATCGCGCCATGATCCCCTAGGTATCACTGATAGTGCCTGCAAGAACCAGTTGGTCGTGGTTAGCGTACAGTACGGTCCTTTCAATCCATATATCCCGATCAGATCAACGACCATTGGTAAATCGAGAGTCGCTAAAGATCCGATAGCTATGCATACATCTTGGAGATCGAATAGTGACATCACGAGTGTAACTTGGTAAACCCATTTACCTAAAACACTTCTAGTACTCTGGACAGAGATTTATACACTATTATCCCCTCTGATAGCATAGGATATCCACGCATGTAATCGAGCGGTGAATATTCGATAACGAAGCATCGACTTCTACATGCATCGGGGTCTCACCCAACCCCGCCGCCTAATGACCCCAAGTGAGTCGGCAAACGGGTCAAAGTGAGATGCCTATCTTTTAGAGTCTCAATGACGTTTCGAGTCGTGAGGACTAATCAGTACAACCAAGACCTCGGACTTATCCACTCGACAAATGGTAACCACTTGGAAAGTTCGAACGAGGGTAGTTCGATAGATCACCAGGTCACTATCTATCTGCATGCTCAGAACATCACAATGTTCCCTACCAATGAAACATGGTACTTCGCATCGCAGATACTAGTCTCTAGCTCGGGCGGCCTCATCCTCATTTTGACGGCCCAATCGACTAGGAACTAATTCAGAATACACAGTGACTATTAGATGTGTTTCATGATAGCCGTCATACCCACTATCACATCTAACATACACTATGTTGTATTCTAGGTCTTTATCCAACACAATTGTTAACATTATATAAACATAATGAAGATAAAGAATGCCGTAAACAAATGCGAATATCATATATATTGACTGTCATATACAAGAGTCTATAAACCCACACGCCACAAGTTGGCTAGTTGGGCATCTACTCTAACAATCTCCCACTTGCCCTAAAGCCAACTACTCATCAGACGCAGTCCCATTGTTTCGCGATGTTTTTCAAACACCGGTTCTGGCAAGGGCTTCGTAAGTGGATCAGCAACATTTTCCGCAGAGGCGACTCTCTCAACTGCTATGTCCCTCTAGCCACAATATCCCGGATTATGTGGTATTTCCTCAGTATATGTTTGGATCTTTGGTGAGACCTAGGCTCCTTTGCTTGCGCAACGGCACCCGTGTTGTTGCAGTACACCGGGACTGGACCAACTCCATTAGGAATGACGCCCAACTCTTGGACGAAATTCCTTATCCAAACCGCCTCCTTAGCAGCAGCTGATGCTGCGATGTACTCAGCCTCAGTGGTTGAATCCGCGATGGTGTCTTGCTTGGAACTCTTCCAAGAGACAGCACCACCATTGAGCATGAATACAAATCCAGAGGTTGACTTCGAATCATCCACGTCACACTGGAAGCTAGAATCAGTGTAGCCTTCCAGTTTCAGTTCACCACCCCCATATACCATGAACATATTCTTAGTCCTTCGCAAGTACTTAAGAATATCATTCACAGCCTTCCAATGCAATTGGCCAGGGTTGGCCTGGTAGCGG
>KV015668.1:119125-133123 GCA_001598015.1 Dorcoceras hygrometricum
CCGTAGATCGATCTCTGAAGCTTGCATACCTTATGCTCGCTTCCAACAGATGTGAAACCCTCAGGCTGCGTCATATAGATCTCTTCCTTAATGTTTCCATTAAGGAACGCAGTTTTCACATCCATTTGCCATATCTCATAGTCGTACCATGCGGCTATGGCTAATAAGATTCTATTGACTTGAACATCGCGACTGGCGAGAAGGTTTCATTATAGTCAACACCTTGCCTTTGAGTGTAATCTTTCACGACCAGTCGTGCCTTGTAGGTCATTACCTTACCATCAGGTCCAAGTTTCCTCTTGTATACTCATTTACACCCAATAGGAACAATTCCTTCGGGAGGATCAACAAGAGTCCAAACTTGGTTAGCATGCATTGAGTCAAACTCAGACTGCATTGCTTCAAGCCACAAATTAGAATCAGCATCGTAAATTGCCTCCTTGAAAGTTCTTGGATCAGATCCAACAACTTGATCACCTTGATCATCTTCAAGGAGAAAACCATATCTCTCAGGAGCCCTAGGAACCCTTTCGGATCTCCTAGGTGCGACCATTTCTGGCATTGGCTCTGTAGGTGCAGGAGACTCACCTGGTACTTCGATTGGATCTCGAACCTCTTCGAGTTCTACTATTTTGCCCTTTCTATCAAGTAGAAATTCCCTTTCCATAAAGGTGGCATTCCTAGAAACAAACACACCACCTCGATCGGATCGAAGTGCTTTAATACTTTTGCCTAATTGATTTTCTACTTCAGCCTTGAATTTTTTGAACCTTTCAAAGGATTCAGACTTGTGCTTCATTAAGTACAAGTACCCATACCTAGAGTAATCGTCGGTAAAGGTGATGAAGTATGTGTGACCGTACTTAGTACCAATACTAAATGGGCCGCACACATCAGTATGGATGAAATCCAATAGGCCTTGAGCACGCTCACCCTTGCCCTTGAAGGGTTGTTTAGTCATCTTTCCCTTGAGACAAGACTCACAAGTCGGTAGAGAGTTAATGTCTGACAGATTAAACATGTCACTCCTAACTAACTTGTTCATCCTACTTAGAGAAATATGACCTAGCCTAGCGTGCCAAAGTTTTGTTGGGTTCAAGTTATCGTGTTTCCTTTTAATCGTTGTTGTATGTGCTTCGACATCGTGAGTTGGAACGTCTTTTAATTTTAAGGTGTATAAATCGTTTTCGCGTTCCCCAATACCAATCAAACATTCATTCTTGTAAATATTGCAAATCGAATTAGCAAACATACAAGAATATCCATCACTATCAACCATAGAAACAGAAATAATGTTCTTTATTAATTTGGGAACAAACAAAACGTTTCTCAATAACAACTTAAAATCGGAAGACTGAAATAAATAAACATCTCCTATAGCTACTGCAGCAACTCTTGCTCCATTGCCAAGCCTCAAGTGGGTCTCACCCTCTCTAAGACGTCGGCTTCTTGTCATCACCTGCAAATCATTGCAGATATGAGATCCACATCCGGTATCAAGTACCCAAGAAGTCGAATTAAGAGACATATTTATTTCGATATAGAACATACCTTTCGCAGTTCGCAACTGCTCGAGGTACTCCTTGCAGTTCCTCCTCCAATGCCCTGGCTTGTGGCAGTGGTGGCAAACATCCTCAGACTTGTTCGGCTTGGAAGCCTTTGCCTTTGGCTTCTTAGTGGGTTTTTCCTCGTTCGCAGGGGCAGAACGCTTCTTACCCTTGCGTCTGGGCCCCTTCTTCGTAGAGGGAAGAAGAGCCCATGAGGAGGACGGGCTTGTCCTTCTTTATGGTTCCTTTGAACACTACAAGCATGTTAACCATCTCTTCAAGGGTGGCTGCTAGCTTGTTCATGTTGAAGTTGACCACAAAGGGGTCGAATGCAGCAGGAAGTGAGAGGAGAAGCACATCCACATACAGCTCATGTGGAAGTGTGATATCAAGGCCCGACAGCTTTTCAACGAGCCCAATCATACAAACCCCATGCTCACGGACTGAAGTCCCATAGCGCATGCGGCTCGTCATAAGCTCCTTGACAGTCGTGAACCTCTCATGTCGAGAGTTCTCCCCATACTTCTTTGAGATGAAAAAGTATGTCTGCAGCATACTTTGTCTTCTCAAAGCGCCGTTGCATTTGGTTAGACATCGATGCCATCACATAGCATCGAGTCTTAATCTCGTCGTCCCACCATTGCTGAAGCGTCACCAGCTCCTCAGGGCTGATATCAGCAGGGGCTTCCTTCGAAGGGCTCTTCTCTATCGTATAAAGAAGTTTCTCCGAAGCCAACACAATGTTGAGGTTTCGAAGCCAGTCTTGGTAGTTCAGACCGGTGAACTTGTTGCTATCCAGTATAGCAGCGAGTGGGTTTTTGATCGAAGACATTATATAAGCAGTAATACTGAAAAGAAAACAGACAATCATCACTAACTATATATAAAATAATCTCTAAGACATAAAACAAGGTCGTTTAGTTCTATGAATTACCCTCCCACTATTTTAACGATTTCACCACCCTCTAATGAAATCGAGAAAGCAAGTTTCTTTAGTGGGTACACGGAGCCCAATCAAGCAATCATGGACCCGAATAATATCAGCCATCCATGACCCCCAAAAGGTAGTTTCCGATTGCAACCGGTGCAACCTCCATGTATTCACCTCACGTCCAGTAAGGGCCCAATAATATGACGCCGTTTACTATCACGTGTCAAGATGACCCATCAATGTTGAGTCGTGAAGGACGGTCCCCTTAACGTCCCCAATAATATGAGCCAATGTTAAAGGGAGTTCCAACCGAACTCACAACAATTGTCAATGGCGTGGACAGCTTTCCGGCATACATGACCCCCTCAATAATATGAGCCGGGCCATGTATACGGGTAACATCCGCGTACACCCATTGTTGATGGAAGGTAGGGAAATTTAAACAAATTTAAATCCCCTTTGGTTTATCGAATAAACTTTTATCTTGATATTAGTTTAAAATCGTATTTAAAACGATGGATTTTATTTTCGAAAAGTTTGGTCTCATGCAATATATTTTAAATCATATTTAAAACATGCGGATTCAACTAACTATATATCACATATATAAACATTGGGATGATCGATCGCGAGAGCTATGCGGTCCGTGGTTGCCAATCACGGACCTGGGTCCAATCCTAGGTGAAATGCAATATGCAATGCAATCCTATTACATTTGCTTTCGGTTTTACAGATCTTCGGTCTTTAATAGCTTTGATCGTCATCGGGCCCACCATCTTCAAAAGTCCTCCCACTAAGTCTAGTAATTTACAATAAATTTCCATAATGCATAAGGGATACATTTTAAGGGGTGGGAACGGGCCACAAACAGACCCACTTTTATAAAATGATAATCAACAATATTACAACCGAAATCAAAAAAACCTAAAGCATACACCTAACACATTGGGGCATGGCTCTCGATCATCCCAATCATGCAATCAATACAATTAATATGCATAAATTAAATAATCAAATTATTTATCGCAAAATCATATTTTAATCATAAAATCGCATTTTATAATAAAATCGCATTTTTTCGATAAAATCAAATTTTAATCAACAAAATCATATTTAATTATAAAATCATATTTTACAATCAAAATCGTATTTTGCAATTTTAATTGCATCATATTGGGCCGCCGGACGACGGCCACCGCCAACAAATCACGCGCAGCAGCCGCACATCGCCGTGCCATGCGCGACGCACGTCCGCGCGCAACGTCGCGCGTCCAGCGGCGAGGACTTTGTGCAACCAGTGCACTAACTCGTGGCAACCAGCAGGCCACCATGCGCGCAATCATGCGCGGAACATCGGCCGCCGAGCGCGGCTGTGCGCGGCCAGCGCGCAGGTACCGTGCGCGCATATGCGCGCGGTGGAGGCGGCGCCGCCATGCACGGCGGCGCCGTGGCCTGTTTCTTCAAATTTTTTTATTTTATTTTTGTGTTGTTCAATCTGAAATTCGAGAGTTAGATGCAATTCAGGCAACAATTGTATTGAAGGATCCGAGCCTTGGCTCTGATATCACTGTTGGGGAACCGTGACGGATCCGGATCCCGTCTCCCGGCGGCGCAGCGGAAGTTTAAAATTAGCACCGGGAAACGTTCAATACAATAAAACAATTCAACAAACCATTCATAGGGGGTTCTTTGATTGTTACCTTGTTGGAGTCTAGGCGCCTGGCTCCGACCAGTTTCACGAGGAAACCGACACTTCACGGTAGGCGGCGGTAGATTACGTCTAATCAGGTCCACGACTGGAAGCAAGGTTCCTTCGTCAGCCTGCACTAGAAGTCCTGATGAGATCAGCACGGACGGAAACTCCTCGAAAAGTTGGTCGGAACAAGTCCGATCACTTAGCGGCGGCGGCGGCGACGATGGTGGTGGCCGGCGGCGACGGCGACTTTTGGGAGAGGAGGGGAAGGCCAAATTTGGAGCTAGGGTTAGGTTATGAGTTTGAGTTATGTCATAATGAAGCCCTAAGTCTCCTTTAATAAGACTAGTAATGAACTTGGACCGGCCCAACGGGCCGGGTCCAAATGACGATATCCATCACTGCGACTTCGTTACAACTCCGATCTCCGATCAGATCGGACCGATCGACTCAGTTTCCAAAACTGAATATCATGATCTGAAAAACCATTTTTCAGAACCCCAGTGCAAAATGACCGTTTTGCCCCTCAACAGCGGGAAATCACGATTTGACCCCTGTTGACTTTTAGGAAGTCGAACTTCCAAAAATCCTCCTCCTATGCTCAACACATTGAGCTCAGTTTCCGTGCGGGAATCTTGAATCCAGTATTTGTGTGACCCTCAATGGTTCAAAAAAAAAGGATCATGGTAAGAGCGTCTAGAAACATCGCCCCATGATCCCCTAGGTATCACTGATAGTGCCTGCAAGAACCAGTTGGTCGTGGTTAGCGTACAGTACGGTCCTTTCAATCCATATATCCCGATCGGATCAACGACCATTGGTAAATCGAGTGTCGCTAAAGATCCGATAGCTATGCATACATCTTGGAGATCGAATAGTGACATCGCGAGTGTAACTAGGTAAACCCATTTACCTAAAACACTTCTAGTACTCTGGCCAGAGATTTATACACTATTATCCCCTCAGATAGCATAGGATATCCACGCATGTAAGCGAGCGGTGAATCCTCGACAACGAAGAATCGACTCCTACATGCATCGGGGTCTCACCCAACCCCGCCGCCTAATGACCCCAAGTGAGTCGGCAAATGGATCAAAGTGAGACGCCTATCATGTAGAGTCGCAATGACGTTTCGAGTCGTGAGGACTAATCAGTACAACCAAGACCTCGGACTTATCCACTCGACAAATGGTAACCACTTGGAAAGTCCGAACGAGGGTAGTTCGATAGATCACCAGGCCACTATCTATCTGCATGCTCAGAACATCACAATGTTCCCTACCAATGAAACATGGTACTTCGTATCGTAGATACTAGTCTCTAGCTCGGGCGGCCTCATCCTCATTTTGACGGCCCAATCGACTAGGAACTAATTCAGAATACACAGTGACTATTAGATGTGTTTCATGATAGCCGTCATACCCACTATCACATCTAACATACACTATGGTGTATTCTAGGTCTTTATCAAACACAATTGTTAACATTATATAAACATAATGAAGATAAAGAATGCCGTAAACAAATGTGAATATCATATATAAAGACTGTCATATACAAGAGTCTATAAACCCACACGCCACAAGTTGGCTAGTTGGGCATCTACTCTAACAAAACGCTGTCGTTTTGAGTGCTGGTAAGATGTTGTGTTGATGCAGGTGATGCGACGTCGTATTGTGTTTTCAGAAGTGGCGTTAGATAGATGGATCTGTCAGCGGGCGTGAACAGTTGTGAGCTTTTGCGTGAGGAAGTCAACGATGGTTAGTTGCCCAGAGTCATTCAGATGTCAACAATGGTCAACGGTGCTGATTGATGAATTAAGAAGTGGCCAAGATCTGAGGAGCGCTAGCGGGACTTGATTCTACGTCGTTTTGATAAGTTAGCGCGACGTCGTTCGCTATTGCGTTAGTAGAGAGTAGCAAAGTCTGATTCGAGACAGCTGAGGCCAGTTGCGAGAGACTTCTGCTTTAGAGTGAAAGCTGATCAGTACCAACATCTGAGTTGGTGAGACATCTGAATTAGTCGATGATGACTTCTGTTGTAGTTTTGACTGGGGATTTAAATGCAAGTGCTGATCGACACATAGAGCATTTCGAACCTTAGATTTCCTATCTTCTTCCCCGTTGTTCGATTGCTTCTGTTCATCCGAACCCTGCTAGCGGGACTTGATTCTACGTCGTTTTGATAAGTTAGCGCGACGTCGTTCGCTATTGCGTTAGTAGAGAGTAGCAAAGTCTGATTCGAGACAGCTGAGGCCAGTTGCGAGAGACTTCTGCTTTAGAGTGAAAGCTGATCAGTACCAACATCTGAGTTGGTGAGACATCTGAATTAGTCGATGATGACTTCTGTTGTAGTTTTGACTGGGGATTTAAATGCAAGTGCTGATCGACACATAGAGCATTTCGAACCTTAGATTTCCTATCTTCTTCCCCGTTGTTCGATTGCTTCTGTTCATCCGAACCCTATTTCCGTCGATTGCCATCATTATTCGCCTCCGCTTGGAGCAAGATTGGTAGCACTGAGCTCATCTTCTCTAGGGCTTTCGATTCGTACCAGTTTGGAGACTGGATTCGCCGGATTTGAGGAACGCAAAGTTGCTGTAGTGCTTGAGTGTCTTCGCGATTGTGGACCTGTAGTTCTTCTGTTCTTTAACAGCCTTGGGTAAGTGATTCTTTACCGATTTAAGCTTCTTTCGAGAGCTGAGTAGTGCTCTGTTTGAGTAGGTAACTGAGTTAAGTTACTGGGCTTTAGAAATTAAGCTGTTCGAGTTCAGAATTGAGTTGATTTTGAGGTATCTTAATAGATTCGAGCTTGTAGTAGCTTCTACTGAGTTGTCGTGGAGCTGCTTGGGCAGTGTACTTGAGTTGGTTACTGCGCCCTTCTTGTTGTAAGATCTGTTGAGGTTTGAGGTACGAATTGAACTATATTAAGCAGTCTTCGATATCAGCTTTGGGAATATTTCATTCGTGTATTAACTGTTGTGTTTGCATTGACTGCTGAGTGATTGTGCTCATATCTGTGTTATGCATGTAATGTTATGCATTGATTAAGCATGAGTGTGTTGTGCATTCATGCATGCATATTGAGCCTGATTCCTTTGAAAGATGAATTCCTTTGTACGTTGTGATCAACCGGCTGATCGTCGCTCTTGAAAGGTCCAACGTTGATTTTGATGTGGTGGCCAGCTGAGTCGTTGAGCCTGAATACCACACTGCCTTGTGATGGTTGACTGAGTCGTCGTACCTGAAGATCACAAGATGATGATGATTGATGATATTTGCACAGCTGAGTCGTTGGGCTATTCTGTTTGCCTATCGATGATTCTTCGTAGCCCTTTCATGCATTGCACGATAGATATATTGCCTTGTCTGATATGATTTATGCTTTTATTGTGCTCTTCGTACTGAGGTTTGACCTCGTTTGTTTTCCCTGTTTTGGGCTGCCTTGGTTTGTGTTGGCCTTGGCAGGTTCTTCAGGTAACCAAGCTGGACAGAGTGGAGCTTCAGCTGGTCGATCCCCTTTTTGAACTGTGTCCCAGTGTAGTGATATTTATATTGAGCCAGGGGATGTCCTGTGCCTCTATTTATGTTGGGGATCGGGTGTCGTATATTAACTGTTGTTGTTTGAATTTTGAACTAAACTCTATTTCAAGTATGATGTATTTTGAAATGATATTGGATCAGGCCCTTATTCGAAAATTTTTAGCCCATATTTTTATGATGCTTCCGCATATTAGTGATTAATTGTTGTATTACCGCATGTGGCCTGACAATAACTGTGTTTAAAATTTTTTAAAAGGCATTCGAATTTAAGAGTGCAGTTTGAGTTATTTCTGCATGATTTAAATTCATTACTCAATCTGTATCTCGATGCACAAGTATTCAAGAACACTGAGCTATTGCAGCTCAAGTAATAAATTACCAGATCACTTGCTCTTTCATTGAGCTGGTCTCAAACGACCAGCTAGAACCATGCTCTTGCACTGCGCTGGTTTAGCTCCGAGCTGGTCATACACAAAAGCATTTTAGTTTCAGCATCCAGCTGGAACCTGCTTAGTGAAGTTGTCTGATTTCAGCGTCCAGCTGAATCCAGCGCATTTCACTAGATCTGGTTATTCCCTCTAAGTGTTGTTTATTGACCAAAAAACGTCCTAATACACTGACAGAGGGTAAATTCGATCCTAACAAGTGGTATCAGAGCAGGTTGTTCTTGAATAGTGCATCTTCTTTTCGAAAAATGTTTTAAAACAGCTTTAAAATCATGTCTGCTCTGATTCTTCGAAAGCCTGTCCTTGCTACAAATTTTTAAGATTTTCAAAACTCATTGCATATGGATAGGGGGAGCAATGTCTATTGAATTACAGAGCAATTTCTCGAAAGGAAAGAGTGGCAACATCTCTTCTGACGAGCGTGACAGATTGCGCGAGGTCTGTGGACGCCAAGATCTATAGGGCTGGGCGAGGCTAAGCCTTAGGGAAAAATGGAAGAGATTCTGTGAAAATCCTCTATTGCTCCTCTGGTCCAAATGAATGAGAACTTTTGAGTAGCATAGATTCTGTTTTCAAAATCTCATGCATGCATAATGTTTTCGACAAACTTTCCTGTGCGTAATGTTTTTATTTCGAAAATATAAATTCCCCATGATCTGTTGAGTTTTAAGGGGGAGACAAGATTTCAAACTCTTTTTGATTCCCACAAAAAGGGGGAGAAATAATTTCAAGCATAAACATACCTGCATATTTTTATTCAGGTTTTGTGAAAATAAAAAAGGGAGAGATTGTTGGATCTGTGTTTATAGATAAGAATCTTAAATTTGATTAACGTAAAACCTGCTGTTATTTTATGCAATTCTCGAGGGTGGAAGATCTCGTAGATATTTTTGGAGTCTCGATTGACGATGATAGCAGATTACCACCTTATCCAGATGGCCAATCTGAGCTGACCATGTAGATTTTGGAAGGCATGACGTGAGCAATAGCGATGATTTTCGCTGGTGGTTGACAGAAATTCCTTGCCGTGATGGAGCTTTTGTGTTGTTTTAGCTTCCCAATGATGTTCGGGGTGATGTCCCTCGAGGTTTTTGCAAGGAAAGAAGTGCAGATTTGCTCTACCAACTGGAAGGGTTGAGGAAAATCGGTGGTCTTCACCAGATTTGGGCCGCAGGTGAAGGACCAAGAGGACCTGATTTGATCCAGAGCGAGGGCTGTGTGAGATCTCCAAGCCAGATTATGCGTATAAGGTGTGGATCTTTGGAGTTTCCAAGATGTGGATCATGTGTTTATTGCGAGTTCTCCCTTGCGTTTGCGTAGTACTCGTGCTTTGAAAGTAGGTTAGCTCTTATATTTCTCAATCTCTGCGAGATTTTTTGAGCAGATTGGATCTGTGGCGTGTAGTTGCGGTTATCGGCTGTGTGATTGTTGATGCATGATGAGCTTCAGGTGTTCCAGTCGAGGAAAATGGGAGCCAGATCCTTCCTCTGCGCTAATGACTGAGGGAGTGAGCTGGACCAGACCCTTATCTTCTGTGATCTTCCAGTGAGGATTCTGGACAGAAGGGAGAAACGATTGAGGAATGAGATCCTACCTTTGATTTTGGGTGCAGTGGAGCTGGCATGGTAGTGTAGAGATTTCCTGAACAATGACAACCTGGTTATGGCAAGTGTAGCCTCACTTTTCGCTAATGACTGAGGGAGTGAGCTGGACCAGACCCTTATCTTCTGTGATCTTCCAGTGAGGATTCTGGACAGAAGGGAGAAACGATTGAGGAATGAGATCCTACCTTTGATTTTGGGTGCAGTGGAGCTGGCATGGTAGTGTAGAGATTTCCTGAACAATGACAACCTGGTTATGGCAAGTGTAGCCTCACTTTTTGTGAGTGCTGAGTTATTCCTGGTGTGCTGATTTGTGCTTTACCGATTATCAGTCTCTGCTATGATCTGTTGTGTTTTGTGCGGACAGTTGTCTTGATTTAGAGGACGAAATCTCTTAAGGTGGGGAGAGTTGTGAGGACTGTAATTAGCCGAGTTGATTAACGGCCTAATTGTTCCAGATTAGTGGTTAAATAATCTAGATAACCAGCTTAGGGAGTAGCAGCTGGAATGGATAGACTATGATGCAAGCTGGTCCTAGGGTTTATGCTGAGATGGTAGAGGAACTGCTTCAGGTGCGAGCTGGTTGAGCGACCTGTACAGAGTCTAGGCGTGCAACTTTTTGGTGTTGCTGAAGAGTTATACCAGTCTAGTTTAGCGCTCTGATCTGATGTAAATTTTGAAGCAGCGTCGCAATTCGAGTTGATCCTTGTGAGCTCAGCAGACCTCGAGAGCTGGTTGCTGTTTAAATGGACTTTGTTGATCTTAGGTGCGGTTCAGCTTAGAGGTCTGGTTCGGAGGACCATCTTAGAGGTGAGCTGGTATGTGGCACGAGTGGTCCAAAGTTTTATAGCGAGCTGTTTTATTGTGGACCAGATTAGGCTCAAGCTATAGGTTAGGACTGTGCTGAATCCGTGAGCTGTTAACAGCTTAGGAGTATCATTTAGCAGGGAACAACAGGCGTAAGCTGATTGTAACGTCTTGTGTAGATCAGAGCTGTTGTGGTCTTTAGCTTAGACAAGAACTATCCGTAGCTGCCCCGCAGGACGAAAGCTGTTTAGGGTTACAGCTTTGGCAAGAACTGTTTTGTACACGTAGGCTGTTGCTCTACATGAACTGACCGGTGTATGATCTGGCCTGTTGCTGCGAGCTGTACAACTAGGAATGCTGCGAGCTGTTCTAAGCTTAGGTACTGCGAGCTGAGAGTGTGTCACAGGATGTTTGGTTGCTGCAAGCGGGATAGAGCATCCTGAGCTGGTTTGCTAGGGGCGATCTAACCTGAGGTGACGTGAGCTGCTGGTGGTACTATGTGGTACCCTGTGCTGAGCTCGGGTGATCTGTGCTGCGTTGGACGCAAGCTGTTAGTGGAGGTGTCCTTAGTTGTATGTACAAGCTAGAGTCAGCTTGAGATTTGAGTTGGACAATGAGCGTAATCTGTCTTGGAAGTGTAAGCTGTGTTTGGTTCTAAGCTGCATCGTATGTGAGAGCCGAGCTAGATTGTGGTGCGACATCGTTTTGAGATACCTGCTTACACGCGATCTGGTCGTGGGTTCCCATGAAGTGTAGCACTATTCCTGTTACCAGCTTAGGCCAAGTGCGAGTTATTGTCACCAGATTACGTCCGAGCTGGTTTATGTGCGTGCGAGCTGGTTGGGTTGCGAGAGCTGGTCAAGGCATAAATCTCAGCTATGGTTGTGAGATGTTTCTACTTTGTACCCTGTGTACTGTGTTGGGATGTCAGATCGAGTGTGTGCTGTTCTAGAAGTGCAAACTGGATGACGTATACCAGCTGGGAGCCCTAATCTGTCGGTGGCTACTGTTCACCAGATCGCGGGAGACTTAAGTTACGTAAA
This sequence comes from Dorcoceras hygrometricum, assembly GCA_001598015.1. Taxonomy (NCBI): domain Eukaryota; kingdom Viridiplantae; phylum Streptophyta; class Magnoliopsida; order Lamiales; family Gesneriaceae; genus Dorcoceras; species Dorcoceras hygrometricum. The sequence continues at coordinate 130,736 of KV015668.1, forward strand.
TAGTGGCCTTGACCATCCATGTTATATTACTTTCCCGACACTTAGAATAATTCTCACGCGTAAAACATAACCCCTGCTACAGTGAAACCCTTACAGTTCACCGAACTTATCATCTTCGATTCACGGTGGTAGACGACGCATCTTGGAGCAAGACTGGTGGCGCTGAGATCCTCTCTTCAAGACCATCATTTCCATACCACTTTTGGAGGCCTTGGTCGGCTGGAAATTTGAACGCGAATAGCTACAGTGTACTGGTTGTTCGGGTTTCCGGCCGGTTGGTTCTTCCATTCGAGTAGCATTTTCGAGTAAGTGTTAGATCATGCCTTACACTTCGTTTAGAACCAGTTTTTACGTTGGAAGAGTAGGAAATAACTGGGTTGAGCTGATATCTCCCTGTTCTGGTTTTCTTTGGTAGCGACCCCTGAGCTGTTTGTTTCTTGGGTTCAGCAGGTTTCAGGTCTGTGTCGTTCGGGAGCTTCGTTGTGTAAATTGTAGCACAGAGGCTAAGGTACGAATCTAAGCTTGTAGTTACAGCTTTGTTGTTAAGCATGAGAGCATATCGTAAATGTGTGCGGGCTGTGCCCGTAGCCTTTTTAGGCATGGGCTGTGCCGAGGTAATCTGCTAAACCCTGCTAGGCTGCTATATCTTTGTTGTGTGTGTACTGTGGTAATCTGCTAGGTCATGTTGTTTGTCTGAACTGATTAGCTAGGTTACGTGTGTGCTGGTAGCCGTGATGTTTAGTTGTGTATACCACCGGAGCTGTTTAGCTAGCTTACACAAGCGTTCGGTAGTCTTGTTGTTTGTGTTGCTGTGACATGGGTGTAAGCTGTATTGCTAGCTGTATATCACATGAGATATCCTGAGCTGTGTTGTTTTGTTTCCTGTCTGCGTAATTGTTTATTCGGTTGTTGTGCTTGTGCTGTTCGGCAGTAGGTTGCATGCTATTCCTCGTTGTTGTGCTGTGTCGATATGGTTATTTCATGCTGCATCTGTTCTGCTGGTATGGCACACATTCATGGCATGTTGTTGAGCTCTCCCTTGTTACCCGCATGCTAGCCGTTGTTTTTGAGCTCTTCCCTTGCTATTTTCTGCTAGCCTTTTCTGTTGATGACCTGTTGGTACCAGAAAGCTTATTGTTGGTTAATTGAGGACGAGCGGCTAGCTACCGTGCACCTCCTCTCCCTTTTGTTGGGTGTTTGCCACTATGAGACGAGTGGATAGCTTCCACGCTCTCATGAGTTAGTGACAGCGGGTTGAGTTGTTATATCTGTTGGGGAACCATGGCGGATCCGGATCCCGTCTCCCGGTGAGGCAGCGGAAGAACAAAATTAGGCCGGGAAACGTTCAATACAATTCAAAGATTACACAATATGAACCATTCATAGGGTGTTTAGTCAGTTACCTTGCTGGCGTCTTGGCGCCTGGCTCCGACCAGTTTCACGAGGAAACCGGCACTTCACGGTAGGCGGCGGTAGATTACGTCAATCAGGTCCACGACCGGAAGGGAGACTCCTTCGTCAGCCTGCACTAGAAGGCCTGACGAGATCAGCGCGGACGGATTCTCCTCGAAAAGTTGATCGGAACAAGTCCGATCACTTAGCGGCGGCGGCGGCGGCGATGGTGGTGGCCGCCGCCGGCGACTGCTTTTGAGGAGAGGAGGGAGGCGGCCGTGAGTTTTAGGGTTAGGGTTAAGTGTAATCAAGTGTTGTGTAGTAGCATAATGAAGCCTTAATCTACTTTAAGTAGATTGGTGATGGTCTTGGACCGGCCCAACGGGCCCGGGTCCAACGTATGAACATTCGGTTCATCCCTATCACCGTGACTTCATCATACTCCGATCGCCGATCAGATCGGACCGATCGAATCAGTTTCTAAAACTGAATACTATCATCTGAAAAACCATTTTTCAGAACCCCAGTGCAAAATGACCGTTTTGCCCCTCAACAGCGGGAAATCACGATTTGACCCCTGTTGACTTTTAGGAAGTCGCACTCCCCAAAATCCTCTTCCCATGCTCAACACATTGAGCTCAGTATCCGTGCGGGAATCTCGAATCCAGTACTTGTGTGACCCTCAATGGTTCAGGGATACAGCTAGCCGTGGGCCCACAACCATTGCGGCTCCGGAATCACAATTCCGGACTTGCCCAACAGATCATGGTAAGAGCGTCTAGCAACATCGCCCCATGATCCCCTAGGTATCACTGATAGTGCCTGCAAGAACCAGTTGGTCGTGGTTAGCGTATAGTACGGTCCTTTCAATCCATATATCCCGATCAGATCAACGACCATTGGTAAATCTAGAGTCGCTAAAGATCCGATAGCTATGCGTACATCTTGGAGATCTAATAGTGACATCGTGAGTGTAACTAGGTAAACCCATTTACC
>KV015668.1:150011-172504 GCA_001598015.1 Dorcoceras hygrometricum
TACACTATTATCCCCTCAGATAGCATAGGATATCCACGCATGTCTGCGAGCGGTGAATCCTCGACAACGATGCATCGACTCCTACATGCATCGGGGTCTCACCCAATCCCGACGCCTTATGACCCCAAGTGAGTCGGCAAACGGGTCAAAGTGAGACGCCTATCATGTAGAGTCTCAATGACGTTTCGAGTCGTGAGGACTAATCAGTACAACCAAGACCTCGGACTTATCCACTCGACAAATGGTAACCACTGGGAAAGTTCGAACGAGGGTAGTTCGATAGATCACCAGTTTACTATCTATCTGCATGCTCAGAACATCACAATGTTCCCTACCAATGAAACATGGTACTTCGCATCGCAGATACTAGTCTCGAGCTCGGGCGGCCTTATCCTCATTTTGACGGCCCAATCAACTAGGAACTTATTCAGAATACACAGTGACTATTAGATGTGTTTCATGATAGCCGTCATACCCACTATCACATCTAACATACACTATAGTGCATTCTAGGTCTTTACTCAATGCAATTGTTAATCATCATACAACACAATGAAAGTAAAGAATGCCATAAAAATAAATGTGAATATCATATATAAAGATTGTCATATACAAGAGTCTATGAACCCACACGCCACGAGTTGGCTAGTTGGGCATCTACTCTAACATGTGATTCATTTTTGTTTATTTTTCTGATATGTATGATCGTGCCAGAGCGACGTGACACGTTCACATTACAACAAAAATTTGAAGTTCCGCTACGTCGAGCATGTGATCCGGATCCGCCCGTACACCAACATTGGCCCCATCCATTTTGGGTCTGCTTTGGTCGTGTCCGTGACCATTGCAGGATATCCAAGTGGCTCAGTTGCACCAGGAGGAGCTTGAGGGAGTCGATCGAGTGTCCAAGATATTGGTAGTTATATATATGCTTATCGAGTCTTTACCAGGGCATCCCCTTTGTATTTGTTATAATTCAATGCTAATGATTCGATGTTTATTCATATAACTGTTTTTACTCGAACTGTGATATGAGAGATTGGATGTTGTTTACTTCATGGCTTATATGCATGGACTTAGAATAGGACTAGCTCTGCATATGTATGAAATATATTAAAAGATTTTCTTTATTTAAATCCGAGTGACGAACTAGTTTCTATAATTGACTTTTCGCATATTTTGACTTCTGTTTTTCTTTAAAGGACCTGAAAGAAAAATTTTTAACCCACTTTTAAATACTTTCGTGTTTCATGGTTAATTATGTGATTAATTACTAATTAGGAGCATCGGGCCTAACAATTAAAAAGTAATATTTTTAGCTTGAACACTAATATATTTTCCATATGTATAACCATCTTACCAAAGACAGTCTCACACATGTTTTTGCTTTTATATGTATACAACTATTTCACCATATAATATTTTGGAAATTAATTCAGAGATTATAATATTTTTTGTATATATATATATGTGTGTGTGTTTATAGCGTTAAGGATATAACAAACACTTTTTGAGACCGTCTCACATGTCATATTTTAATAGACGGATCACATCTATGAAAATAGTTATGTTTTCTTTTAATAGTATTACATTTAATCACAAATATGACCAAAGAAAAAATATTATTTTAAATTTCAAAATTATAACTTTTAATAATTTACCGACCTATAGGAAATATTATTTTATGTCAAAAGTATTATTTTCATACTAAAAGTGTTACCATCTGAATTTGGTCGATCCGTCTCACATATATGAACCACTGATACCTTTTTATAAGAGAATTACTCTGACAAAACATATAGCGTATTTACTTATTTAATGCGCTAACACAACCTTTTTTTATTTAACCTATTTACAGAAAATGGTAAAACATATATAGTTTTATTAGTTTATTCATATATTAAAAAAGGCCAATTGTAAGAAAAAGTTTATAAATCCATTTCCTAATCTTATAGTTATTCAATTAATAAAAAAATGTATTGCATCGGTATATTTTATTAAAATATTTTTTTAATAAAGTGCTAGTAATAAGGTAGGTGTTGTGCTATATATTTACGATAACAAAGAAAAGGAATGAAGTCTATATAATTGGGATCATAGACCAAAATATATTATAGATGTTGCAATGTTATAGTAGCGGGACCATAATATATTATAGATGTTGCAATGTTTTATAGTGTAGATATATAATTACTTTAAATATTTAAGAACAAAGTAATAATACTGATTTATGAACCAATCAACCTCAAAGTCAAAAAATATAACATTTAATTCTTCAAGAAACACAAAATGATCGCATACAAATACTTGTGCAAGCTACAGTAGTCAATAATTTACTATGCAGAGTAGAAGGAAGCAGGTGCATCTAATCCAACTTCTTTCAAGTTGTTCATTTAGTTTATCCGTATAGTTTCAACCAAAACATCATACTTTCCAGTCCGGACGGGGTGATGGAGACGATTGTTCCTTCTCGTCGAAAAAAGATTAAAAATCCATGTGCTTTCTACAATATTATCTACCTAAAAATCCCACCAACTCCAACTCAGTGTTGCTCAATGTTTGCATGTCTGAATCAGATTTTATAAATACCACCATCTGTACCAAAAAGTTTATTTCATACATCATATATCATAGCAGCAAATTAACAATGGCCAAGTCCATTACCAACTTGTCAATGCTATTGATGACTCTACTCGTTCTTGCACCTTTTGGCTTCGCCATTAAGACCTATGGAGACTATCTTTATCCACAGTTCTACGATCGATCATGCCCACGTGCCCAACAGATAGTTTACTCTATCGTTTCTGAAGCTGTCGCTGAAGAAGCTCGTACGGCTGCCTCACTTCTAAGGCTTCATTTTCATGACTGCCTCGTTAAGGTTTGTAACTCTATCTGCTTAACATCACAGCCTTGCATGGCTTTTTATTAGAATTTTTCCTGATATACTATTAACGTTTCTTATAACCAACTATATATGTAGTAAAATAAAATTAATCTGCGTGTGATGCTAAAATATACTTCGAAGTACTTGTAATCACTAAAGAGAAGTGAGTATAAGCTTTTGAATTAAAATAATTAGTTTTGAGGGTATTTATACCCAAATTTTGTCTTAGCTTCACCTAAATTAATCAAAATACAAATTTTGGGGCGATGATGGTTCTACTTCTACAAAAGAGATTATAGAAAAAGCCGGTGCAGATATCACCAAACTATTTTATTTCTAAAATGCTACATAGTTTCTATTTTCAACTTTTCAATTTTTCTTTTTAACATAGCCCATTTTTTCTCTCATTACTTCATAGTAACTTACTTGATTATTTATCAAAAAATTTGAATCTGTTGCAAACACTTGGCTAGATAGACTTGGCAATCGCTGTCCAAATAATTAGATGCAAAATTTTGAGGGTACATTAAACCTTAAGAGATATTAATTAAATGCGTATTCTTTAATTAACTCTATGTAGGGATGCGATGCATCGATACTTCTGGACAGCAGCGGAAGCATAATCAGTGAGAAAGGATCAAATCCTAACAGGAATTCGGTTCAAGGATTCAAAGTTATTGATGAGATTAAATCGGCACTTGAGCAAGAATGTCCTAACACAGTTTCTTGTGCTGATATCATGGCTCTTGCCGCAAGGGATTCCACAGTTCTTGTGAGCACAAAATCATCAAAAAACAAATGTTCCGAGTATTATCTTAAGAAGTTATAATAGATCACGTGTACTAACAATGATACGTCGTTTTGCAGGCTGGTGGACCGAGTTGGGAGGTCCCACTTGGAAGAAGGGACTCTTTGGGTGCCAGTTTGAGTGGCTCAAATGGCAACATTCCAGCTCCTAATAATACATTTCAAACCATTCTCACTAAGTTTAAGCTAAAAGGCCTTGATATTGTTGATCTTGTGGCATTATCTGGTAGTAAGATTTATTTGACTTTGTTTTCGTTGTTTCAGCATTACATAACTCAAATACTAGGCTTCCATATTTGAAAACACATTCTCTTTAGGTAGCCATACCATTGGAAATTCAAGATGTGTTAGCTTCAGACAAAGGCTGTACAACCAAAACGGAAACTCACAACCTGACTTCACTTTAGATGGATCCTATGCATCCAAGTTACGTGCCACTTGCCCACGATCCGGTGGCGATCAGAATCTATTTTTCTTAGATTTCGTCACCCCAACAAAGTTTGACAACAGCTACTTCAAGAATCTATTGAGATTCGAAGGACTTTTGAGTTCGGATCAAATACTGGTTACCAAGAATCAAGTGTCGTATGAGTTGGTGAAAACATATGCCACGAATAACGAGCTTTTCTTGGAACAATTCGCCAAGTCCATGGTGAAGATGGGAAATATTTTTCCATTGACAGGTCACAGAGGAGAAATCAGGAAGAACTGCAGAAAGATTAACAGTTAAGAGACCGATATTCACTATGCTTTTTGAAGCAAGTTTCGTTTCTTATGTTATTTTTATCTTCCTCCTTTGGTTTCATACGTGTGGTGGGAATAAATACACATCAAACAATTAATTTGTTGTATTGTAATGTGATTATAAATTTCTTACGTTTTAGTTTTATATGTTTCTCAATAATTTTTTAAACATGTCTGAACAGAGTTTAAGCATAAATAATTTTTTTTAAATACAATTTAATATATTAAGTCCAATATTAATAAGTAATGTATATATATGTTAAAAATTTGAGAATATCTGTAAATTTTAAATTAATATTCCAAGGTTATACAATTACATTACTAATGGTTTTATACAAGTTAACTTAGACTGTGCATGTTTGGATTGATGATGATATTATGGAATTCAAATCCATTTGTTAAAATTTTTTGACTTAGTAAATTAGATAAGATACAAATATTTCTAATCTATACCATATCATATTATCCAGTTTCAATGATAATTGTGATTATTTCAAATACATCAAAGATACATACTAGTTTGAAATTAATCCATAAATGTTTCCTCAAATCAAACCCAACAACTTAAACTCGGACATACGTACCAAAGAAGTCTAAGAATTAGGTAACTCTCTGCCAAACTCTAATCTAATCTTATTCATTTTTTCGTTTTAATATAGTGTCGTCATAAGGAAATTCAATCATTTAGTATGCGGAAAATGAATGAGATCATTTTTTCATGTAAGAATTCTAAATTATTTTAACTTTATCTGAAAGTAATATAAGATCTGTTTTATCACACACAATATAAAACCATAATATTAACTACTTTTGAAACTAAAAAATTTTATTGACCATGAAACAACATTTCATATTGTCAAACCATGGGTTAACTACTCTCCCACTTTTTACTATCCTTTCTCATTCTTCGCTTGCTTATCATCGTACGGACGGAGAACTTTATGTTGTTATTGTTGGGAAATGTGATCGCAGGCTGTTTCTGGTCGAAAGCTGTTTCAGGTCGCAAACTGTTTCAGGTCGTAAGCTGTCAGGTTGCAAGAGTTCTGGTCGCGAGCTGAGTTAATGTCAGGCCTCGTGCTCACAACAGAGATAAACAACGCACAAACAAGCTGAAGGTATTAAAAAGCGGGTAAAATTTTTGCTTCTGGCCTGACGGTTTAAAACGATATAATTTAAAATACGACAATACTCAAAGTAATCCCAGTTTCACAAAACCAACAAAGGTGATGGATCTGTGTCAACGGATCCAGATTGAATTTTGAATTACACAAAACTTATTATTGTGTTTCTAACAATTCTACTTAGTGTACAGATGCTAGCTATCGAAGAAAGAATTCGCGAAGCTAAATTTGTCCAGTCGATGGTTTACAAGATAAAGTTCACAGCTGTTTTGGCTTATTATTTAGACGGCAGCGATTAGCAATGGAGACGTCCAAAGTTGAGTCAGTTGTTCATAATCAGGCGAAGGCCAATTTTGACCAGCAGCTGTGATATTCGCTAAAGGCTGGAGAAAGGTTCGAAGAAGAAGATGAACAGTAGAAGTTTGGAAACATTTGTGAAGAACAAAAACCAGACGTCGATGTGCAGAGAGATCTTGAATCAGCGATGATGACGTCAGCTTATCTACTGGAGGAAGCTATGAGCAGCGATGACGACATCAGCAGTGATGTCATCACAATCAGCAGTTGTGAAGAGAAGCGCAAGAGCTCGATCAGTGATGATGAAGTCAGCAGTGACGTCAGCAATCAGCAGAGAGCTACAGTGCAACCAGCAGTTGATACTTGAAGTTAGCGATAGCAAACCGATGTCGTTTGGATTAATAGATACGACAGCGATTTGCCTTCGCGCTAAGATTCAGCAGATGCTCTTTGCGTTGATAACCAGCAGTCGCAAGTTACCAGTCGCAAGGTACCAGTCGCATATACCAGTCGCAAGGTACCAGTCGCAAGGTACCAGTCGCAGAGTATACCAGTCGCAAGATGATGAACCATTCGCAAGCTACAGTGCACCCAGTCGCAGGCTACAGTGTTGCATATCCAGTCGCAGGACGCAAGAAAAGAAGACGTAGTGAAGATTTGCAAACCAGTCGACAAAGAATCCAACGCAAAGAAACAGAGGAAATAACCAGTCGCAGCAGTCAAAGACACAACCAGTAGCGAAGCAGTTGACGAATTATTATGAAGATTTACTAAAGCTGGATGTCAACTGCTGAGCTTATTTCAAATGTTGAAGACGACAAAAAGGCCTGCAAAAGAAAGGACACAAAGGACAATCCCTGTCGGTACTTTACAGAACACATTTGAATGGGAAGAATTTGTGTCCAACGGATTTAATTTAAACAGAGGCTTATATACGAGATGAACGCCATTGAAGAACAGAGCTGACCAGAGAGTTGTTGTTGCACAGAAAAGATTAATCAAAAGAAGACAACAATCAAAGGGAAGAAAAATCAGAAGCGAAGCTGTCAACTATCATTCGTAGAGGAGCTTATTGCAGTTGACAGCTGAGCTAGAATTAGCTTTTGTAGAGCACTTCCCTAGTGTGTGAGAAATAGAGAAACAGAGAGTTGAGCGCTTCATTGTAAAAATCTCACACACAGAGATTCATTCACATTCATTAGTGAATGAATCTCAAAACCAATTCACAATCAGTTACCGTCCAAGCAGACAGCTGAGATTAGCTTTTGTAGAGCACTTCCCTAGTGTGTGAGAAATAGAGAAACAGAGAGTTGAGCGCTTCATTGTATTGTAATTTAACAGAAATCTGTTTGCGCAAAGTTGTTTTAAAATATTAGGATTCAGTTATGGTGTTCTCCGCATGATTTTAACTCATACCAGATGTCTCCGGTGCTCTATTTAAATGTTCAAGAACCCGAGGTATTGCACCTTACCTCAGTTTTAGCAGCGCGCACAATTTTTAATTTGTCAGTAGCGCTTGCTTTCGTGTATTTGATCCTATTCAAAATCAGTTACCGTCCAAGCACGATGACGTTAAACTATGTGTATGTAGTCTTTGAACAGAGACGTTAAAGAAGTTCTGAGTGAACAGCCGAGGGCTGGTAGAGTCTAGGAGTTCTCGCAGCTGCTGGTTGCGGGATCGGGTCTGTACACGATGTATAGATCAAATCTTCTAGTGGAGCCTTCCGAGGTGGAAGAAGGGGAGACGTAGGACATTGAAGTCCGAACTTCCATAAACAAATCGATTGTGTATTGTATTCTGTTATTCATTCAGCACTTGCATATTTTATTTAGCACGCATAACAGATATCACACTAGCACATAGCAAACAGATTTCACACACTGGTTTTAACATAAATCTGTTTGCGCAAAGTTGTTTTAAAATATTAGGATTCAGTTCTGGTGTTTTTCGCATGATTTTAACTCATACCAGATCTGTCTCCGGTGCTCTGTTTTAATGTTCAAGAACCAGAGGTATTGCACCTCACCTCAGTTTTAGCAGCGCGCAAAATTTTTAATTCTTGACAACAGCGCCTGTATCTCTTTAAACCGGGACTATCAAGTGGTATCAGAGCGGGTTTTGAACGAGCACTCTTTTTAAAACTCATGTGCTCTGTTTTTAAATGTTACAAATAATTTTTAGAAGCTTATATTTTGAAGGCCAGATGAAAATGATTTGTTTTAATATAGAACTCGTTTTCTCTTGATGAACTGTCACGGAATGCGCGAGTTCTGTGCCAAGATTCTATTTTCGTTGTGTTGTAAGATCACCTGGAGCGAGGTTCGGTGACAAGCACATGGGATGAAATATGAGAATGAAAATCTGAGCTTTTATCTGTCACATTTTCTTTCTGGTTCTTCAAATGTGGGTGACTCAGTATCACATGTTTATTTGAAACAATTTTTAAAGTGCTCTGATAAGTTTTCAAATTCTCTGTTATGTGGAATTTGGTATTCCAGCTGGTGCTTCAAATTTCTTAAAATGATTTGAGCTTATATTATAAAAGACAGGGAGAGTGGCGTCTTTGTCTTTATTAATTTGAGCTATCTGTTTATGCATCAGTTTCAGTTTTGTTTCAATCGTGTTTTTTCAAAATTATAGCATACTGCCGCATACGGTTCTTCCCAAAATGTTTTTCGATTTCAAAATCAAAAATCCTGCTGTCACGTTGTTTTCGTTGTGACAGTGTAGGGAGAGCTTTGATTTAAATTTAGGGAAGACCAGCTTTCGATCTCTTTTTGATTCCCACAAAAAGGGAGAGAATTGTTGGAACATGCATCTGTTATTTAAAGTTTTGTGTAAATCAAAAAGGGAGAGATTGATGGATCTGTGTCAACAGATCCAGATTGAATTTTGAATTACACAAAACTTATTATTGTGTTTTTAACAATTCTACTTAGTGTACAGATGCTAGCTATCGAAGAAAGAATTCGCGAAGCTAAATTTGTCCAGTCGATGGTTTACAAGATAAAGTTCACAGCTGTTTTGTGTCACGCCCCTAGACCGAGACTCATGACATCGGCAATATTAAACAATTTAAAAATTGTAAAACATTAAGCCATCATAGCATAGCTCAAACCAGTCTATTACATATCCAAAATAATATCGTTTTTACATCGGAAAATCAGAGACATAGCGGAAGCGAAAAATTTAAAAAAAATGTAATTACATCAACAAAACGAAATCTTTACCAGCCCCAGAACTGATCTTGTTCTTCTTCTTCTACATGCTCTTCATTCTTATCTGGGTGGAGAAGTAAGGGGTGAGTGTTTGGGGAAACACTCAGCAAGTGGGGGATACCATTCGAGCATAACAAATATACATATATACATATGACTGAATTACAGATTTCAGAAAAGAGCTTAGACAGAACAGAGCATCACAGAGCAGAGCATAGCATAACAGAGCATAGCATAGCATAACAGAGCATAGCATAGCATAACATAACAGAGCATAGCATGACAGATAGCACTGATGATTACTTCGTGTCTATGGTTTACTGATCAGTCCCTAAGTTTTGCTCCTCTAAGGGGTCGAGGCCATGTGGTTACACCAAGTAACCCAGAGTGCGGAATATTCCGTAAACCCATATAACGACAAAATCGTGTCTATGGTTTACTGATCAGTCCCTAATTTTTACTCCTCTAAGGGGTCGAGGCTATTAGTTACACACAGTAACCCAGAGTCCGAAATATTCCGTAGACCCATATGACGATAGCAAAAATCAGTGCAAACGGAGTTTGAGGGGCAGGCTATTAGTTACACACAGTAACCCAGAGTCCGAAATATTCCGTAGACCCATATGACGATAGCAAAAATCAGTGCAAACGGAGTTTGAATGAGGTAAAACAATCTGAACAAAATGTGCTCGAACAGTAGACGAAGAACTGAACTTTCGAAATGAATATATATAATATAACCAACGAAATATATATTAGCAAAAGCCCACTTACAGAAATCTGAAATTTGGTAGAATCTGGTATACGAATCTGGGGTGAAGTCTGGTAGCATGAATCCTGCTCTTTGAACGAAGTCTGGCAGTAAATCGATTGCACGGATCCTTTCTAATTCTCGCACATGCTGGATCGTAACAGTGCAGGGTGAAAAATCCGGCAGCAGAATTCCTGGACTACGTCGCAACTTGCGCAGAACTTTGGCTAAGAATCTGCTAGAATTTCCGCAGCACTTTGTCGCGAAGAAATGTTTCTTTTCTGACTGTGAATTTCGAAATGGTGTGAGGAATTCTGTGGTCGTCCTCTGGTATTTATAGGCGCAGAGGTGAGGAAGTCGATCGTCCGCCATTAAAGGCTCTTAATTCCCTCATTACGTCGACTGTTACAAAATTGTTAACGTAGGCAATGATTTGGGTGAGTAAATCGATCAATAATTCCCTAAATCGGCCATTACAGCGTGAAGTCTGCCTTGTACGCGTGGGAATCTTTTCGAATTTCCATGGTGAAGCTTTCTGTACAAAGAATTTTGCTTCGCGTCGAGAATTTTCGTGGAGAAGATGAAGTCTGCGTCGCTAAACGCCAGCTGCTGAATTCGTGTCGCTGCTGAATTTGCGTCGCTGCTGGTTTCTCTTCAAGCTCCACGACTGATCTTTAGTGTTAAGTAAAAACGTTGCCGTCTCAACTTACTCAAGCGACACCGTTTTGATATCGTTGTAAAGCACCTGCTGGTTATCTTTAAGTAATACGTCTGCTGACCTCTTGCAACAGCTGATTCAAGATAACTGTGACTACCTGCTGGTTTTAATCATCGCACAAGCCATCTGCTGAATCTTTAGCGCGAAGGCAAAACGCTGTCGTATCGACTTATTCAAACGACATCGTTTTGCTATCGCTAACTTCAAGTACCAACTGCTGAATTAGCGATCAGCAGGCCCCGTGCTAATTTCTCACAAAAATCCCTCGCTGCTGGTTCCAAACGAAACACTCAAAACGCAGCGTTCCAACTTAACGAAACGACGTCGCTTCACTTCTACGACGGGTTTCCCAAACCAGCAGCTGGTCACTCTAAACTCATGCATCTGCTGATCCAGCAGTCAATCACTCAACATGTTAACCAACACGTGTCGCTCTCTCGAACACTCTCACGCTAAAAGCTACGCCTGCCAGCAGCAACCTCTACGGTCGAAACGACAACGTATCATCCCTTCCGCTTCAGTAACCAATTTAACGCGCAACTGCTGGTTCTTCGTAACGACGGCGTTTTACTCTCGCGCCATCAACTGCTGAATTTAGACCACCTGCTGATTTTCGACCAGCAGGTGAAAGTTTTTTTTTTTTTTTTTACGAGCTGAATTTTCGGGTTTTCACTTTTTTGCTTATTATTTTGACGGCAGCTGGATTAGCAATGGAGACGTCCAAAGTTGAGTCAGTTGTTCGTAATCAGGCGAAGGCAAATTTTGACCAGCAGCTGTGATATTCGCTAAAGGATGGAGAAAGGTTCGAAGAAGAAGATGAACAGTAGAAGTCTGGAACCAGTTGTGAAGAACAAAAACCAGACGTCGATGTGAAGAGAGATCTGGAATCAGCGATGATGACGTCAGCTTATCTACTGGAGGAAGCTATGAGCAGCGATGATGACATCAGCAGTGATGTCATCACAATCAGCAGTTGTGAAGAGAAGCGCAAGAGCTCGATCAGTGATGATGAAGTCAGCAGTGATGTCAGCAATCAGCAGAGAGCTACAGTGCAACCAGCAGTTGATACTTGAAGTTAGCGATAGTAAAACGATGTCGTTTGGATTAATAGATACGACAGTGTATTGCCTTCGCGCTAAGATTCAGCAGATGGTCTTTGCGTTGATAACCAGAAGTCGCAAGATACCAGTCGCAAGGTACCAGTCGCAAGATACCAGTCGCAAGGTACCAGTCGCAGAGTATACCAGTCGCAAGATGATGAACCAGTCGCAAGCTACAGTGCACCCAGTCGCAAGCTACAGTGTTTTGCATATCCAGTCGCAGGAAATCCAGACGCAGGAAAAGCAGACGTAGTGAAGATTTGCAAACCAGTCGACAAAGAATCCAACGCAAAGAAACAGAGAAAATACCCAGTCGCAGCAGTCGAAGACACAACCAGTAGCGAAGCAGTTGACGAATTATTATGAAGATTTACTAAAGTTGGATGTCAACTGCTAAGCTTATTTAAAATGTTGAAGACGACAAAAAGGCCTGCAAAAGAAAGGACTCAAAGGACAATCCCTGTCGGTACTTTACAGAACACATTTGAACGGGAAGAATTTGTGTCCAACGGATTTAATTTATACAGAGGCTTATATAATAGATGAACGCCATTGAAGAACAGAGCTGACCAGAGAGTTGTTGTTGCACAGAAAAGATTAATCAAAAGAAGACAACAATCAAAGGGAAGAAAAATCAGAAGCGAAGCTGTCAACTATCATTCGTAGAGGAGCTTATTGCAGTTGACAGCTGAGCTAGAATTAGCTTTTGTAGAGCACTTCCCTAGTGTGTGAGAAATAGAGAAACAGAGAGTTGAGCGCTTCATTGTAAAAATCTCGCACACAGAGATTCATTCACATTCATTAGTGAATGAATCTCAAAACCAATTCACAATCAGTTGTCGTCCAAGCACGATGACGTTAAACTCTGTGTATGTAGTCTTTGAATAGAGACGTTAAACAAGTTCTGAGTGAACAGCCGAGGGCTGGTAGAGTCTAGGTGTTCTCGCAGCTGCTGGTTGCGGGATTGGGTCTGTACACGATGTATAGATCAAATCTTCTAGTGGAGCCTTCCGAGGTGGAAGAAGGGGAGACGTAGGACATTGAAGTCCGAACTTCCATAAACAAATCGATTGTGTATTGTATTCTGTTATTCATTCAACACTTGCATATTTTATTTAGCACGCATAACAGATATCACACTAGCACATAGCAAACAGATTTCACACACTGGTTTTAACAGAAATCTGTTTGCGCAAAGTTGTTTTAAAATATTAGGATTCAGTTCTGGTGTTTTCCGCATGATTTTAACTCATACCAGATCTGTCTCCGGTGCTCTGTTTTAATGTTCAAGAACCAGAGGTATTGCACCTCACCTCAGTTTTAGCAGCGCGCAAAATTTTTAATTCTTGACAACAGCGCCTGCTATCTCTTTAAACCGGTCCTAACAAAAGGTTACAAGCCCACGATGTACAGCACAACATAAACATGTATTAAATACCTGGTAACAACCACAACTGAAAACCACAAAGTACAACAAAAGCACAGGGCATCCCCTGGCTAGCTATACCGATACATAAATATATGCTATACGCTACTGGGATACTCTAACCACCTCCTGGGCACCTCCAGCTGGGTAAAAACCACGACCAGCTGCAGAACCTGAACAACAAAACAGGCAAGGAAAACAAACCAAGCCCCAGAGGGACATGGGGTCAAACCCCAGTACGGAGAGCAACTGAAACAGCTAAAGAAAAGCATAAGATAAAATGCAGATGCTATGCATGAGACATCGGATAACAGCTGAAGGCTACAACCGAAAAGGGAGCCAAGGAACTCAAACACAGCTCCAAAGAATCTGCCACAAACGGTGGCCACGGGGTGTGTTCAAAGTGTGGTAATGATCCACTCGCCTTGACACTACACCCGAATACCAGATGCATCAAACAGCTCAACCTGCCATTGCACAACTCATGAACTGTGGTAGTTAACCACTCGGCGCATGAGGGCTAACAGATCCCAGCAGGGAGATGAGAGTGCGGTATCACCGCTCGCCCTCGCATCCTGGTAAGAAGCAACAGCACAATACAACAAGATACAAAGCAAGGAGTCTGAAATGCAAGTGATATAATGCGTGTATGCACATAACAGCAGACAGTAAACACTGGCAGCAATACATGGTAGTTAACCACTCGGCGCATGAGGGCTAACAGATCCCAGCAGGGAGATGAGAGTGCGGTATCACCGCTCGCCCTCGCATCCTGGTAAGAAGCAACAGCACAATACAACAAGATACAAAGCAAGGAGTCTGAAATGCAAGTGATATAATGCGTGTATGCACATAACAGCAGACAGTAAACACTGGCAGCAATACACGAAACGACAATCAGCCATCACTGCATTTATCCATGCCAAACCTCACGCTGTAACAAGCTCAACCCATACCTTAATTCTGTGCAACGATTATCACAACAAGAGTCCCGAGAATTCTGGTTTAGACCTGCTAAACACTCAACGCACAAAACATAAATCCCACGGGACACGGCACAGAACTCATGGCTGGGAGTTATACACTCAAACCAGCTATCATCCTACTCAACAACTCAACAGGAAGCTCAATAACAAAGCACTAAGGTAAGATCTTATCTCTAAATCGAAGGGCTACCTGCACAGCGAACACACGGCCGAAGGAAGCACTTTGCAATCTTACTTCCAGCTAACAACAGCTCCCAAGAGTGGTATAGAATGAAAGAGCTTCACGAGAGGAGTCCAACACTACCTCGAACGTCCAAAAAGGTGGTCGGAAACGATGGGAATTCGTCGAAGAAACTCACGGTGAACAATGTTCTTGGGTTCAAAGTGAAGAACAACAATCGGGAGAAAATATCGCTAACTATGGAATCTGATAATCCAGTCGAAGACCAAGTCTTCTAATATATATACACTTCACACCAGCTGACAGCAGCAAGAGCGGGTTCCACGGACAAAACCAGAAGTTGCACTGTTCCACAAACCAACGGCTGGATATGTGCTACAACAGATTCCTACTGCTGGACACTAAAACTGCCAACAGCTGAAAAACCCAACGGTTGGATTTCTCAAACAACGCTAAGCAAAATGGCGTTGCATCAACTTAACCAAACGACGTCGCATAGGATACGTCATCCTTGCTGTCAACAGCTGATCAACCAAACCAGCAGCTGGATAAAACAATGCAACAGATCCCTCAACAGTAATTGTCTTACGCGACCGGCAGCTGATTCCCAAAACGCTGCGTTTCAACTAAATAAAACGGCGTCGTAAAGAACCCAACAGCTGATCACTACTGAAGGCAAACGCACCAACTGCTGAACAATAAAACGCGCTAACTATCCAACATCTGAAATCCACGTAAGCGCTACAGCTGATTCTTAACCAAACACAAGGTCTGATATAATATACGCGTTCAACAGATCTCTACTTTTCACTAGGTCAAAACGAATACGTTTGCACCCTATACAAAACCAACAGCTGGTCTCTAACGCGAAATTACCAAACTGTCCAGAATTATTTCAAATGTGAAATCCGACCCAAAATTATATACAAACCTTCCAAATGAAATCTGAACATCCAGAATTTCTTAAAAACCGATTATCCAACAATTAATCTTTTATTAAATTTCAGGTCTCACATTTCTCCCCCACTAAAAAGGATTTCGTCCTCGAAATCAAACAACAATTCTGGAATTACAACACAGCAATAGAAAACCAAAACAGAAAATCGCCCAACTCAAGACCAAGAGTTCAAGATAACTGAGCAAGCACCCAACAACAACTAGGAAAGAAATACAACCAAAACTACAACTACTGGGAATTTAACACAACAGCTACTCAAACAGATGCGGCCACTCACGCTGCATCTTTTCTTCCAACTCCCAAGTAGCTTCTTCCCCACCATGCTTGCTCTATTGCACCATCACCAACGGAATGGTTTTGTTCCTCAATTGTTTCTCTTTTCTACCAAGGATCTGCAAGGGATATTCCTGATAGCTCAACATTTGATCTAGCTCCACCTCGTCAGTTCTCAGTACATGAGACGGATCTGGCTCGTACTTCCACAACATGAAAACATGAAAGACATCATGTAGAGAAGATAATTCCTGAGG
Source organism: Dorcoceras hygrometricum (assembly GCA_001598015.1). Taxonomy (NCBI): domain Eukaryota; kingdom Viridiplantae; phylum Streptophyta; class Magnoliopsida; order Lamiales; family Gesneriaceae; genus Dorcoceras; species Dorcoceras hygrometricum. The sequence continues at coordinate 165,734 of KV015668.1, forward strand.
CAACAACAGTCGATACGCTAACGGGCCAATCCTCTCAACTGATAGCTCAACATTTGATCTAGCTCCACCTCGTCAGTTCTCAGTACATGAGACGGATCTGGCTCGTACTTCCACAACATGAAAACATGAAAGACATCATGTAGAGAAGATAATTCCTGAGGCAACAACAGTCGATACGCTAACGGGCCAATCCTCTCAACGATCTCATACGGTCCGACGTAACGAGGGGCTAACTTTCCCTTGTGACAAAAGCGGATAACACTGCGAAACGGAGAAACTTTAAGGAATACCTGATCACCAACCTGAAACTCTAGAGGTCGACTCCTCTTATTCGCATAACTGGCTTGGCGATCCTGGGCAGCTTTCATCCGCTGGCGAATTAGATCCACATGATCTTTCATTTGCTGCACAAAATCTAGGGCAGATAGCTGCTTCTCCCCAACTTCTGCCCAACATACCGGCGATCTGCACTTCCTGCCATACAAAGTCTCAAACGGCGCCATGCCAATCGTCACTTGATAGCTGTTATTGTAGGAAAATTCCACCAAAGACAACGCGTCTTGCCAGCTACCACCAAAATCCATCACAACAGCTCGTAACATATCCTCCAACTTCAATTCGTGGATGGAAGGATCAGTCCTTTGAGCTGCTCGAATAGTCGAAAAAATCTGTGGCTCCACTTGGAAAGAGGAAACCACAACACAATCCCCAGCCGGGTAGAATATCCAACCAGTAGTGTTAAGATGCTCCTGGTCCTTAGAAATATACAGCGAAGCAAGCATCTCACTAGCCTTCCTGCTCAAAGCATCGGCCACGACGTTCGATTTCCCAGGCTGATACTTGATCTCACAATCAAAGTCCTTCAGCAGCTCCATCCAACGACGCTGTCTCATATTCAAGTCAGGCTGCGAAAAAAAATACTGCAAACTTTTGTGGTTCGAGTACACCACAAATTGCTCGCCATACAGGTAATGACGCCAGATCGTCAACGCAAAAACCACCACTTCTAGCTCCAAATCATGGACTAGATAACGAGTCTCATGCGGTTTCAGCTGCCGCGAGGCATACGCAATGACTCGGACATTCTGCATCAATACACAGCCCAATCCATTGAGCGAAGCGTCAGAACAAACAACGAAACTACCTGATCCGTACGGAAGAGCCAACACAGGTGCAGTAGTCAGTTTCTCCTTGAGCAATTGAAACGCATTCTCGCATTTCTCAGTCCACACAAACCGCTTGTGTGACATCCGAACCCAACGGGGCCACGAGATTTGGGGTAAATAAAAATTTTCGAAACAAAAGAAGGCTAAAAGATAATTTGTTATAAGCTGTATTCCTTATAACTTAAAAGAACTCGAAACACAAGACAACTCAAAGACTAGCAGATACTTATTTGCGCGCCAACTACTGAATACATTTGCGAAAAACAGTTTTCATTGATAATTGCAATTGCGATTTACAACATCCGAATTTCTACATGAATAAACAGCTGTTGTAATTGATTTCAATACAGTACTTCTTAATCAAAACAGTAACAACTATGACACGGAAACGTAGGCCTTGGATAAACACAACATCACCCAGCAGTTGGTATCAGCTTTCACCCCCTGTTCGCTCCTCAGCTGTCATACCTTTAAAAGCTAATGATCCTAGGGGCTCAGCAAGTAAAACCTGAATAATAACAATTTCATTTAACGCAGGCAGACATCTGAACATACATAAACATTTCATAAACATTTCTTTCTTAAATCTTGGAGGCAGGGGATAATAGCCCAGCTCTCATTATCAATGTATTTTCTTTAGATTTATGGCATATAAGCTCCTCATGGTCCGTGTTGCACTTTGATCAAAATGACTTCCGATATCAGTTTTAGCATATAGCTCATATGAAAGGGCTGTCGACATATATACAACTGCTCACCCTTCTCCTTGGTGACCGTCAACTATCTATTCCATAATCTTAAAATAAACTTTGTTCCATTAACATCCTTTCTTTCATTGAAATTTCTTAAACATCGTCGGGTTCCATCATTTAAAACTCTCGCTTCCCATTTTTAAAGCTTTACTGAGTATCGAATTTTACTTTAGGAAACATAACGTTGAAATGAGACCAGTCGCAAGAGAAACCAGTCGCAAGGAATAGGAACCAGTCGTAAGAAAATGGAACAGTACTTATGAAACAAAACAGATTCCTACTGTTCGCAAACATCGCTAAAAGAAACCAGCTGGAATGAACAGAAACCAGCTGCAAGATCCTTTACTAAGACAACGTATTAAATGAAACGATGTCGTTGAAGTAAGTAACAAATATGATGACGTAAGACTATCTGCTGATATTTTATAACAAGGGAACGACGTCGTTAGCGCATCAACCAGCCGTAAGGAAAAACGTTAAACAACCAGTCGCAAGAAAAGCGCTAACATCTATAAAACCAGGCGCAATGAATAGTACCAGTCGCAAGAGTAATACTAGCTGCAATGAACAGTACTTAGAAACGAATAGAACAACTGCTGAACTATTACCACAAAATGCACCTGCTGATGAAACAGTGCATCTGCTGAATTTTTACGAAAGCAATATAACTGCTGGATTTTACAAATAGAATGCATCTGCTGGTAAACAGTGCATCTACTGGAATTTATGAAAACAACACAACTGCTGAAATTTGGCTTTATATTATAACATCAAAACAACAACTATGCAATAAGCCGTTGCCTATCAAACCAAACTTCATAATGATTCGACTAGCAACTATCGGTTACACCGTTATCAAATTCTGATATTACAACTACTAAATTGAAGAACATTCATAAACATTCTGGGAATAAACTCGAATCCTCAGCACTTTAAAACATCATAAACTTTCTGGAAAACATTTTGGAAGCATCATAAACATCAAAACATCATTTTCGAACCCATCTTCTTTCCTTGAACATGCATAAAATCATTTTAAACAATAACTTCAACATATTTTAAACATGCAGGCAAGCAGATCCATAAAAACAACAATATATGCTTCAAATGGTGTAGCAAAGGATCAGCTTTTACTTGCCTTAAACAAAGCTTTGCGACAGCAACCAATTCCTGCAGAAATCTTCTCTTTGAGTAACGCACGAACTCTTTTGGAAATAATTTGAAGAACACTTTAAGACTTTTCTTTGCAAATGATAAGAATCTCACTTTGAAAATAGGTTTTTATATGAAAGTGATTAGTGGCAAGCTACTTGTGAAATCAAGCATGACACACTTAGAGAATATAGTAAAATTCCCTTCATATCATTTTAATTTGTAAAACACCAAACCTTTTTCAAAAGAATTCATTTGTCCTCCTTAAAATATTTTTAAATCAATTTAAAACCAGCTCGTGCATCACTCTTTGGAGTCATCTGCTGGAACCAGCCGCAACGTATCTTATGTTCTGAAATCAATGAATCAGTAATTACATAACATTTAAATTGCCAATTTGGCCCATGAGATAAATAAAATGCATAAATGTGGTCCTATGGATTTTGGGGCGTTACAACTCTACCCTCCTTATTAAAATTTCGTCCTCGAAATTTACGTACCAAATAAATGTGGGTAAATACTTAGCATATCAGCTTCTGTTTCCCAAGTTGCTTCTCGCTCCGACTGATTAGACCATTGTATCTTAACCATAGGAATACTACGGTTTCTCAATTTTCAAATTTCTCGGAGGAGAATTCTTTCTGGTCGCTCTTCATAGCTTAAATCCGGTGTCAACTGGATTGGTTCATGACTTAATATATGCGAAGGGTTGGGAACATATTTCCTCAAAGCTGATACATGAAAAACATTGTGTACTGCTGCCAGCTGCGGTGGCAGTGCTAAACGATAGGCTAAAGTTCCTATTTTCTCCAAAATCTCATATGGTCCAATATATCTTGGACTCAACTTTCCTTTCTTTCCAAAACGCATAACTCCTTTCATTGGAGCTATTCTAAAAAATACGTGATCACCTATCTCAAAATTCAGTTCCCTTCTTCGATTATCTGCATAACTTTTCTGTCGACTTTGAGCAGCTTTCATTCTTTCTCTTATCTTCCTAACAGTTGCTGCTGTTTGTTCCACAATGTCTGGTCCCAAACCAGCTCTTTCACCAACTTCATCCCAATGAAGTGGTGTTCTACACTTTCTGCCATAAAGAGCCTCATATGGAGCCATTTGAATCGAAGCTTGGAAACTGTCATTATAGACAAACTCTACCAATGGCAATTTTGAATCCCAACTCTCTGAAAAATCCACAATACAAGCTCTGAGCAAGTCTTCTAAAATCTGAATCACCCTTTCTGATTGTCCATCAGTCTGGGGGTGAAACGCAGTACTGAATGTCAGTTTTGTACCCATAGTTTTATGCAAACTTTTCCAAAAAGCTGATGTAAATTTAGGATCTCTGTCTGATACAATGGAAACTGGAACTCCATGTGTTAGAGTAGATGCCCAACTAGCCAACTTGTGGCATGTGGGTTCTATAGACTCTTGTACAAACGATCTTTATATATGATATTCGCATTTTCTAATATGGCATTCTTTACTTTCATTATGTGTGTAATGATTTACAATTGTGTTGAGTAAAGACCTAGAATACACTAAAGCGTATGTTAGATGTGATAGTGGGTATGACGGCTATCATGAAACACATCTAATAGTCGTTGTGTATTCTGAACATGTTCCTAGTCGATTGGGCCGTCAAAATGAGGATAAGGCCGCCCGAGTTCGAGACTAGTATCTGCGATGCGAAGTACCATGTTTCATTGGTAGGGAACATTGTGATGTTCTGAGCATGCAGATAGATAGTGACCTGGTGATCTATCGAACTACCCTCCTTCGGACTTTCCAAGTGGTTACCATTTGTCGAGTGGAGGATTGGGTGCCGATGCATGTAGGAGTCGATGCATCGTTGTCGAGGATTCACCGCTCGTAGACATGCGTGGATATCCTATGCTATCTGAGGGGATGATAGTGTGCAAATCTCTGGCCAGAGTACTACAAGTGTTTTAGGTAAATGTGTTTGCCTAGGTTACACTCGCGATGTCACTATTCGATCTCCAAGATGTATGCATAGCTATCGGATCTCTAGCGACTCTCGATTTACCAATGGTCGTTGATCTGATCGGGATATATGGATTGAAAGGACCGTACTGTACGCTAACCACGACCGACTGGTTCTTGCAGGCACTATCAGTGATACCTAGGGGATCATGGGGCGATGTTGCTAGACGCTTTACCATGATCCGTTGGGCAAGTTCGGAATTATGATTCCGGAGCCGCAATGGTTGTGGGCCCACGGCTAGCTGTATCCCTGAACCATTGAGGGTCACACAAGTACTGGATTCGAAATATCCACACGGATACTCAGCTCAATGTGTTGAGCATGAGAAGAGGATTTCGGGAAGTGCGACTTCTAAAAGTCAACAGGGGTCAAACCGGGATTGACGCTGTTGAGGTGCAAAACGGTCATTTTGCTATTTGGGGTTTGGATGATCTGAAAAATTGTTTTTCATATCATAACATTCAGTTTTGGAAACTGAGTCGATCGGTCCGATCTGATCGGCGATCGGAGTTACGATGAAGTCGCAGCAATGGATATCGTCATTTGGACCCGGGCCCGATGGGCCGGTCCAAGTCCATTGTTAAGTCTATTTAATTAGACTTATTAGACTTTATAATTACACTTTCTCACTTGTTGCAAACTCCTAACCCTAACCCTAAGCAAAAGCCGTCGCCTCCTCCACCTCAAACACGCCGCCGCCGTGCGCCGCCCGCCGCCGCCGCCAACTTCGCCGGAATTTGTTCCGGCCTAGTTTTTCGAGGAGTATTCGTTCGTGCTGATCTCGTCAGGGCTTCTAGTGTAGCCTGACGAAGGAGTCTCGGATCTGGTCGTGGACCGGATTGGCGTATCTACCGCAATCTACCGAGAAGAGCCGGATTATTGTAATCACGGTTGGAGCCAGGCACAAGTGCCAGAGAGGTAACTCGCTAAACATCCTATGAATGTCGTAGAATGTAGATTATTTTTCGTATTGATCGCCTCCCGGTTCTTCTGTTTATCGTTCTTCCATTGCCTGGCCGGGGGGCGGATCTGGATCCCCAATAGTGGTATCAGAGCCAGTGTTTCCCGGATCTGATCATACGAACTGCCATAATTGTATCTAACAACTTAATTTGCAGATCGGAAAACAAAAATTCGGGAAACGACCACCGGGCCGCCGCCGCACGCGGCGGCGCCCCCTATCGCACGCATGAACGTGCGCGAGATGCGCGCCGGTCGTGCAAAGGGGCAAACGCTGGCCGCAACTCCACGCGAGACGATGGCTGGACATGCGCAAGCGGTTGCGCTAATGGCCGGTCGACGCTGGCGGATGGGTGCGCGTGCTTGTCGCGTCGCCTCGCGCACGCGTTGCGTGAATCCGCCGCCTCTCTCGCCACTGGATGCGCGCCCTGCTGCGCCGCTGGAATCACCGCTGGGCGCACGCTTGCGTTGATGGAGCCTCGACGATGCGCGATGGTTGGCCGATCATTGCGCGCCGTTTCGCGTGATCTGGCCGACCGCTGCTGCAACGCTGGGCGTCTCCTCCGCACGCTGGTGCTGCGATGTGTGGCCAGCGATGGCGCAACGTTGGGCGCTGGTTGCGCGCGCTGTCGCCGCAAGTTTTTCTTGTGGTGGCGGCGCCGCCGCCGGCCGGCCGGCGCTCCGGCGAAGTTTTCCGGCGATGTCGTGACGGCTGGTCTGATTCTTTCTAGGGTTT
>KV015669.1:13953-24613 GCA_001598015.1 Dorcoceras hygrometricum
GGCTTCAAATGGGTAGCAATCGAAAGAGCAACTCACAACGAATCCAGCGCCACCAAAATCACTCAAATCATCGGCGGAGAACGGCGGCAAACGACGGAAATAGGTCACGGTGAACAGTAGCTAATCGAGGGTTTGGGAAAGAAGATAAGAAATATCATGTTCGAAATAATTCTAAGTGTCGATCAACACTTCTATATATATCTCTAAATCCACCAGCTGCTGCTCCTCTAATTCAATCGTTGAGAAATGCTACAGTAGAAATCTTATAACAGTAACCAGCTTTTGCTCTCAACAAAACCAGTCGCAACAACCAGTCGCTGCATTCTCAAAAGAACTTCAAAATGACACCGTTCCAACTAACTCAAACAACGTCGCAAGCTTCACCAGCTGACAACAGATATCTCTTGTGAAGCAACCAAAAGCTGGTAACAGATCTCTACAAAAACCCACCAGTCGACTGGTTACGCAAAACAAGCCAAAACGACGACGCGTCAACTAATCCAAACGACGTCGTAATGATTACATAAGCAATGCTGCCAACAGCTATTCACCCAGTCACAACGCATTCCTCACAACAAATATCTCGCGACTGGTTCCTCAAACCATCGACTGGTCGCTCATTCTAACGCAACTGCTGAAACCAGTAGTCAACACTCAAAAAGGTTTACCAACACGTGTCGTTCCCTCGATGATTCTCGCATAAGCGCGTCTGCTGCCAGCAGCAACCATCTTCAAACGCCACTACTGCCAGCTGATAACAACACGTCACGCCTACGTCATCTCTACTGATTCAAAATCTACCAGAAGAGAGCTACAGTAACGTTGACCCGTGTTGACTATCAAAATTCGCTACGATTGGTGTCTAAACCATAGCACAACGTCTGAATTACAATGGGGAATCAGATTTCACGCGTAAAACCTTCAAAATTCATGCGATTAATTCCAAATCACTACGATTAATCACAAACCAAATTCTGATTCCTCACAACAACCTACGGCCAAGAGCTGAAACCTGGTCCTATCTCTATATCGAAACTCAACAGTAGGAACTACGCTTATCAATGGCAAGAATCACTTACCCTGAAGCTCACCCAGACCTGGAGAACTATTGGATGGAATCTCAAAGACACACGAACCTGCGAAACGATATGCACGAGATCTTAGGAAATCTAACAGAAACTCAGGGACGGGAGCTACAACTCAACCAGCTAATTATCTTACCTCAACAACCTAACAGGAAGCTTAAACCAAAGGTAGGAGTAAGATCTCAAAGCTAAACCGAAAGGCTACCTGCACCCAGCAAACACACGAACAAGGGAGCTACTGCTGCTGCTTCGCGATCTCACTCCAAGGCCAATTCAAACCTTCTAACTGGTTTTAATCAAAAGAGGAACTCCTAAGGAGTGCAGCGTCACCGACCTTTCCCAAAACGGAGACGGGAAACGGCGGCAATCGGCGAATGGAAATCACGGTTAACAGTGTTTAGGGTTCGAGAAAAGGAATGAAAGTCGAGAGGATAATTCGCTAAGTATGGAGTCTGATTTTTAATGAAACAAAGACCAAGTCCTGCTTCTTATATACACGCGAGAAACCTGATATAAAATCCACCGACAATAACAGATATCGCAAACTGCTGACAGTAACAGGGAACAGTGCAAAGCTGACAAAGAAAATCCAACAGCTTCTTCAACAGTACAAAGCTCACACCAGCAACCGAACGCAAAGGAAACGAGCGCTAATCAAAACGACAATACTTCGCATACATCAGCAAATCTGAACAAAGCGCTACACCACAACAAATCCATTCAAAGAAAATACAACGTCGCGTAACGTACGTCATCATATCTGATGAACTAAACGCCCACAACAGCAATCGCTAGCGCTAGAACAATACAACGTCGTAACAACTAAATAGAACGACGTCGCATAGAATACGTCACCATATCTGTCAACAGTTGATCATCTAAACTAGCGACTGGGTAAAACAACTCAACAGATATCTCAACAGTAAATGCCTAACGCGACCAAACAGCTGACACCAGACATTACACCCAAAACGCTGCGTTTCAACTAAATAAAACGACGTCACACGACCTACGTCATCTTTTCTGCCAACAGCAATCGCTAAACCAAAATGACGATGTACAAGCTCCTTCGCTACAGGAACTTGCTGTCAACGTCAAGAATAACACAAGCGCTAATAGATAATCTTACGTCAGCAATTGCTACGCCAACGCGCAACAGAAAATATGACCTCAGCAAATCTGCCAACAGATTTCTCCACAAAATTCAAACTCGAGAATTCCAAAATTTCCAAAATTGCTCTAAGTATGAAATCTGACCCGAAAATGCAACCCAAACTCACAAACAGAAATCTAAACCACCAGAAATCTCTAAAAACCGATTAATTCCCAACAAATTTTCATTTAACAAATTTTGGGTCTCACATAAGCCAAAGAGAAAAGCTCCTAAGAGGAGATTAAAATTGCCAGCGGGATCGGATGATGACATTGTTGAAAAAGAGACGGCTGTTGGTGGTATTGCAGAGAAGGATTCCGTGCCAGCTAGAGCAGATGTTGTTGATAAAGAGATATCAACTGTTGATGACGTGAACCACATTATTGAACAAGTAATTGCTGAAACTGCTCAGTTTGAGGCAGATGTTGGAGAACAATTGTCGGAGAAACAAATGTTGAGGATCAGGCAGTTCAAAGAGCTGATGAGATGGAGCACTGGTTCAACATTTCATACGAGGAATTTGTTGCTCGAGAAGCTGATAGAATGTTTGAATCAGGCAGTGATACTGATGAAGAGATTGTAGCTGCTAAGGCTACTGGAACAGATACCGTGATGGGGGCAGCAGATATTGTGGATACTGAGGAGTTGAGTCTTGCCAAAGATGTTGCGACCATGACGGAATTTGAGGACACAGGGTCCGTGAGCACGGCTCTGGAACTCAATGTCTCTACCACATATGATTAAGAGTCAATGTCCCTTGAAGATATTCTGAAAAAGATTCCAGCAGATGTGATGCTGACTTCAGTAACAGCCACAGAGATTACCAGAATAAAATTCGCACCTAGCATTGAGATTCCGGGAGTCCACGAAGGTGACTGTTACAAGGCTAGTCTCCCTCAAATTAGTACAGCTGAAAAGGGGAAGGCGCCTCTTGTTGAGGATACAATAAAAGGGCATCCGGCCCGGGAGATGTTTAGTTTGATATGTGCAGATATAGACTCCCTTGTACAGCTTCCTGAGAAGGTAATAGCAGATGTTGTTTCATTCCTTCAGTTTAAGTAAATTAGGATATCTTGAGTTAGTGAAAGGCATTATTGCCAAAGAAAAACAGTTTTTAGCTTGGGCAGAGACGGATTCATTAGAAACAGCTATGAGGCGGCGGGAGTTTACAATTTCCAAATATAGAGAGATGCTTATGGGAAATTTTGGAATCCCATCGCCAACACTTTCAAGCTGGTCAGCCCTCAACAGCAACTGATCTTCAGATCATTGCTTTGCTCTCCAATGCTCATATCTTTGCAGTGGAGACACTACAAACATAGATGAGGATTCATGTGCTGAAGTGGGAACGCATTTGCAGTTCAAGATTGTTTGAGGGAGAAAACAGAGATCGTGGTGCAGTGATTGCATGATCAAATACTTCCATCAGGTCTCTATGTTGGCTTCGAACCAAAACCTTAGTTGATGGGTCTTGGGTTATTCAGGAAGGAAATGACTTATGGCAGCGTCTGCCCAAGCAAACTGTCCCTCCAACGATCGAATTGTCACCACAATGGCAATTCGATGATACTCTTGCCCCCGTGAGTGAATTTTTCAAAGTACTTCACACACAGTGGGCTGATGTTTGTATAGAAGTTGTACAGTCTTCTACAGTCGGTAGCTTGCAACCAGTTGGTTCACACAATTTTTGTAGAGATATAGTCGCAGTCAGTACAGTGATAGATATCGCCGTAGATGCCTCAGATTTTGTTGGTGTTTTTGGCAGAGGTACAAATGTACATATGATTCTTTCAGAGTCGAGCTCTTCTAGTTCTGGGTCTGCTCATCCAGATCCTACCGTTTTTGCTAGTATCTCTCAGCGTCCCCTGGATACAGATTTGACTTCACCAAATCCAAGTACTACGGATTCTCGTGTTTTCTTCACTACAGATGACACTCCCATGGGGGTCGACCAGATTTTGATGCCTACTACAGTTACCCCGCAGTATTTCACAGAACCATTGGCACAGCTCCGCGCTTTAGTCAATCAGATTTCAACTGAGCGAGTGCAGATGAGAAATTACTCCGAAAAACTCAAGGATATGCTTTTAATGGAAATACGAAGCCTTGAGAATAATGATACTGAGATTTTGATTCAACAGGACAGCCTCTATAGAGGTCTGTTTAACAGTATGCGATAGGAAATTCAGATTCAGAAGTCTGCTCTATCGCTGGACATTTTGGCTTCTCAACGGAAGCTCATCACTCAACAGGCTGCCATTGCCACAGGCGTAAGATTATATTAGGAAGGATGTTGATGAAACCAAAGCTGCACTCTCAAATGCTTTACTGGAATTCCATGCGCAAGCACATGAAAATTATAATAACCTTTCCTCTCAGTTAGGTGAACTTGTTGCCTACATCAATCATGGTAATGACAAAAAGGGGGAATAAAGTACCAGCCGCCGTCCTCAACCGCCTCCTGATGATCAGAATAGACCCAGCGGGGGAAGTGCGAGCAGAGGTGGTGGCTCTGGTGGAAGTAGTAGAAGAGATGACAGAAGGGGTTCTTCGACGAAAAGGGGATCCAGTAGTAGTGGTGGTGGTGGATCTGGTACTGCTAGTGGATCCTATAAAAGAATGTTGAATGGTGGCTATATGGAAAGAATCAGTTTTAGATTTCTCAGTTGTTTGTACAAATTCTTTGTACATATTGTTCAGTGAATGAGTTATAAAATTTCAGCATGACCTTGAGCTCTCTTGCTAATATCTTATTAAGTCGTAGGGCTGCTAAGTTTTGTCATCACCAAAAAGGGGTTAATTGTCAAGATAAAATTTATTAGTTTTGGTGATAACAGAATAAGACCAAGAAATGACATTAAGCTTTCGCAGAAGATTTCAGAAGTCATGACGTCATCCCAATGTTTTGAAGTGTTCAGATTTCGTGACGTCATCTCAATGTTTTGAAGTGTTCAGATTTCGTGACGTCATCTAAATGTTTTGAAGTGTTCAGATTTCTTGACGTCATATCAATGTTTTGAAGTGTTCAGATTTCGTGACGTCATATAAGTGGATTGAAGAATTCTAAGTTTAGAGAGTTCTAAGACAAGCGTTGACATCTGAGTTGACTTTTGCGAAGTATTCAGAACTGAGCAGAATTAATTATCCAGAGATTTAGTCCTTGTTGTCAGGTTGATGTATTGAAACAGATTTGGCTATTTGGATCAGTTTAGACTCAGGAACAGTATATTTTCAGAAGTCACAAGCATTCAGTTGTTGCATTCAGTAGTTGCAATTCAGATGTTGATCAAAGGGCTACGCAATCAGACCCTGGAATTAGTTCAACTATTGGGTATGTACTTCAGAAGTAAATGCTTTCAGATGTTGAGTACAGCTGATTTTGAATCAGCTGTGGTTTATTGGGAGCTACTCAGATTTTGGTTTACATATGTAACGAAAGCTGTCAACTGTTGAAAGCAATCAGCTGTTGTAAGTATTCAGATTTTGGGTTAACAAAGCTTTTAGATGTCGGGACAGTATCTCAGTGCTATATTCAGATGTTGAAGTATTTCAGATGTTGATACATTCAGATGTGACAATTACGTTTACTCAAATCAGCGTTAAGAGAGTCATTTTCTTCAAGAAAGAAAGAACTGTGTTAACGAAAAGAGATTTCAGGCGCAAACGACGAATAGATTCAAACATGCAAATTGGAAAGAATCAATGGTTGCGATTCAATCATACAAATGCCTGGAATTAAGGAGACAATGTCAGAGCTAGTTTGGGTGATTGTACGCAGTATACAGAGGACGTTATACGACGTTTGCTCAAATATGGATATACGACAATTTGGCCCTGATGAAGCGCAGATTACCATTTGGTGGAGCAGGATATTTGGTTGTACGATGAATCTATATTCAAAAAGGGATATTGTTTCCTTAGACGAAATTTAATGACCGTTGAGACCAAAGGGTATTAAAGGCTGAAGAAATAAAATTGAGAAGAACACTTTGCCAATTCTTTGTCTCTCGCTTAATCTATACACACAGTCTTGACGTTTGCTCAAATATGGATATACGACAATTTGGCCCTGATGAAGCGCAGATTACCATTTGGTGGAGCAGGATATTTGGTTGTACGATGAATCTATATTCAAAAAGGGATATTGTTTCCTTAGACGAAATTTAATGACCGTTGAGACCAAAGGGTATTAAAGGCTGAAGAAATAAAATTGAGAAGAACACTTTGCCAATTCTTTGTCTCTCGCTTAATCTATACACACAGTCTTTCTCTTGCGCTCAGTAATTTGAAAAGCTCTCATCTACTCTCTGAGATTTCTGAAAGGCATTCAAACGAAAATATTCCAAGTTTCAGAAATCCAATCTCGAATAATATTCAAAGTCTAGAGTTCACATATTTACCTTCGAGATATCATCTTCTGGTTCACTTGTTGAATCGTGTTTCATAGTATAGAAACCAGAAGATTTACAGTCTCAATAAATGATTCTGTAACGAAATGGCTTTGTGAAGCAGTTCGAAAAATCTCATTATTTGTATTCAGTAGCTACGTCTGCTTGTTGATTTGAGTTGCCAGGAGTTCACCTGGAGCGAGGCTCGGTGATTGGGTGTCTACAACGTCTATATTCATCAAACTCTTCTAGTGGAACCTTCCTGAAAAAGAAGGGGAGACGTAGGATTTGATATCCGAACTTCCATAAACAAACTCTCGACCTTGAACTTTTACTTTACTGCATTTATTTATCTTTACATTGTTCACAAATTGATCGACTTCATTCCGCACATTATTTGTTAGTCGAGAAATCTGATTTTAGACTGGGATACTCTAACGCCCCAAAATCCATAGGACCACATTTATGCATTTTATTAATCTCATGGGCCAAAATGGCAATTTTAAATGTTATGTATTTGCTGATTTATTGATTTCAGAACATAAGATGCGTTGCGGCTGGTTCCAGCATGTTAGAGTAGATGTCCAACTAGCCAACTTGTGGCGTGTGGGTTTTATAGACTCTTGTATATGACAATCTTTATTATTTATTTTCATTATGTTATATAATGTTAACAATTGTGTTGGATAAAGACCTAGAATGCACGATAGTGTATGTTAGATGTGATAGTGGATATGATGGCTATCATGAAACACATCTAATAGTCATTGTGCATTCTGAATTCGTTCCTAGTAGATTGGACCGTCAAAATGAGGATAAGGCCGACCGAGCTTGAGACTAGCATCTGCGATGTGAAGTACCATGTTTCATTGGTAGGGAACATTGTGATGTTCTGAGCATGCAGATGGATAGTGACCTGGTGATCTATCGAACTACCCTCGTTCGGACTTTCCAAGTGGTCACCATTTGTCGAGTGGATAAGTCCGAGGTCTTGGTTGTACTGATTAGTCCTCACTACTCGAAACGCCATTGAGACTCTACATGATAGGCGCCTCACTTTTACCCGTTTGCCGACTCACTTGGGGTCATTAGGCGGCGGGATTGGGTGAGGTCCAGATGCATGTAGGAGTCGATGCTTCGTTGTCGAGGATTCACCGCTCGCTTTCATGCGTGGATATCCTATGCAATCTGAGGGATAATAGTGTATAAATCTCTCGCCAGAGTACTGGATGTGTTTTAGGAAAATGGATTTGCCTAGTAACACTCGCGATGTCACTATTCGATCTCCAAGATGTATGCATAGCTATCGGATCTCTAGCGACTCTTGATTTACCAATGGTCGTTGATCTGATCGGGATATATGTGTTGAAAGGATCGTACTGTACGCTAACCACGAGAAACTGGTTCTTGCAGGCACTATCAGTGATACCTAGGGGATCATGGTGCGATGTTGCTAGGCGCTTTACCATGATCCGTTGGGCAAGTCCGAAATTGTGATTTCGGAGCCACAATGGTTGTGGGCCCACGGCTAGCTGTATCCCTGAACCATTGAGGGTCACACAAGTACTGGATTCATGATTCCCGCACGGAAACTGAGCTCAATGGGTTGAGCATATGAAGAAGATTTTAGGGAGTGCGACTTCCTAAAAGTCAACAGGGGTGAAATTGCGATTTCCCAAAGTTGAGGGGCAAAACTGTCATTTTGGACTAGGTAATCTGAAAAATTGTTTTCACATCATAACGTTCAGTTTTGGAAATAGAGTCGATCGGTTCGATCTGATAGTCGATCGGAGTTATGATGAAACCGCAGTGATTTAAATGAACCGATTGTTCATATGGACCTGGGTATGACCCAAGTCCATTGGGCGGGTCAAGCCCATATACCATATTTATTTAGTTAAATTGGTTTAGGGCTTTAATCACACACAACATACAACAATTAAACCCTAGCCTCCAACTCTACAATTCGGCCGCCCACCTCCCTCGCCCACACGCCCGTCGGCCGCCGCCTTGCACCGCCCCTTGCCGCCGCCGTGTGCCGCCTTCTACGTGATCGGACTTGTTTCGATCACCACGACGAGGAGTTTCTGTCCGTGCCAGAATCCATCAGATCTTCTAGTGCAGATTGACGGAGGAATCTTGATTCCGGTCGTGGACCTGATTGACGATCTACCGCCGCCTACCGTTTGAAGTGCCGGTTTCCTCGTGAAACTGGTCGGAGCCAGGCGCCTAGACGCCAGCAAGGTAACGATTCGATAAACATCCTATGTTTGATTATTGAATTGTATTGCTGTATTGAACGTATCCTGGGAATTTTTTAAACTTCCGCTTCGCCCCCGAGAAAAGGGATCCGGATCCGCCATTGTATGCCAACTGTCACGCCCCGAGACCGAGACTCATGACATCGGCAATATTAAACAATTTAAAAATTTTAAAACATTAAGCCATCATAGCATAGCTCAAACCAGTCTATTACATATCCAAAATAATATCGTTTTTACATCGGAAAATCAGAGACTAACAGAATTGCGGAAGCGAAAATACATAATTAAACAGAAGTCTGAATCTTCACCAACCCCAGAACTGATCTTGCTCTTCTTCTTCTACCTGCTCTTCATTCTTATCTGGGTGGAGAAGTAAGGGGTGAGTGTTTGGGGAAACACTCAGCAAGTGGGGGATACCATTCGAGCATAACAAATATACATATATACATATGACTGAATTACAGATTTCAGAACAGAGCTTAGACATAACAGAGCATAGCATAGCATAACAGAGCATAGCATAGCATAACAGAGCATAGCCTGACAGATAGCACTGATGATTACTTCGTGTCTATGGTTTACTGATCAGTCCCTAAGTTTTACTCCTCTAAGGGATCGAGGCCATGTGGTTACACCAAATAACCCAGAGTGCGGAATATTCCGTAAACCCATATAACGACAGAATCGTGTCTATGGTTTACTGATCAGTCCCTAATTTTTACTCCTCTAAGGGGTCGAGGCCATTAGTTACACACAGTAACCCAGAAATCCGCAATATTCCATAGACCTAGATAACGATAGTAAAAATCAGTGCAAGCGGAGTTTGAATGAGATAAAACCATCTGAACAAAAGGTGCTCGAACAGTAGACGAAGAACTGAACTTTCAAAATGAATATAGATAATATAACCAACGAAATACATATTAGCGAAAGCCCACTTACCTTCAAAGTTTGATTTTACGTGAACTGAGAAGCCTGAAGTCTGGTTTTCCTAAAGCGCGGAGATGCTTGGCTCTTGTGAGAAATCTGGTGTGAAAAGCGTGAAGTCTGGATGTTTTGGGCGGTGCCAACAAAACGCAGGGACTCAAAAATGGCGTGAAGTCTGGTAGCAGAATTTCTGGAGCATGGCGCTAGCTTTCAATTTGTGCAGAAATTCGATTATGGGAAACAGATTTTCAGCGTGAGCTTGCTGCTTTTCTAACTGAGGGATTTTCGAATGGTGTGAGCAACTCTGTGGCCATTCTCTGGTATTTATAGGCGTAGAGGTGAGAAAGTCGAGCGTCTGCCATTAAAGGCTCTTAATTCCCTAGCATTACGTCGACTGTTACACGCGCATGATTTACGAGTTTTAATTGTCCATTACTTCTCTCAATCCGACGGTTACTGTGCGAAATCTGCCTTGTACGCATGAGAAATCTTTTCGAATTTCCACGGGTGGGGTTTCCTGTACAAAGAATCTTGCTTCGCGTCGAGAAAATCTGAATTTCCGTGGAGAAGATGAAGTCTGCGTCGCTAAACGCCAGCTGCTGAAGTTGCGTTGCTGCTGAATTTGCGTCGCTGCTGAATCATAGCTGCTGAATCGTTGCTGCTGAATCGTTGCTACTGGTTTCTTTTCAAGCTCAACGACTGATCCTTAGCGTTGAGTCAAAACGTTGTCGTGTCAACTTATTCAAGCGACACCGTTTTGATATCGTTGTAAATCACCTGCTGATTATCTTTAATTAACGCACTTGCTGATTCAAGATAACCGTAGCTATCTGCTGGTTTTAA
>KV015669.1:39731-52689 GCA_001598015.1 Dorcoceras hygrometricum
AGCTCATGTTATAAAAGACGGGGAGAGTGGCGTCACTGTCTTTGACTAATTTGAGTTATGCATCAGTTCAGTTTTCAAAATCATATAGTTCTTGCATACGGTGCTTCCCAAATGCTGATTTTGCTTTTCAAATTTAAAACTCCTGCTGTTACGTTGTTTTTGTTGTAACAGTGTAGGGAGAGTTTTTGTTTTAAAAAACGGGAAGACCAGCAGTTCGATTTTTTTTTTGATTCCCACAAAAAGGGAGAGAATTGTTAGAACATGCATCGTTGATTTAAGGTTTTGTGTAAATCAAAAAGGGAGAGATTGATGGATCTGTTTTGATAGATCCTGATTAAGTTTTGAATTACACAAAACCTGTTATTATGTTTCTAACAATTCTACTTAAGTGTACAGGTTTTAGGAACGAAGAAGATCAGCAGTAGCAGTAATCTGTCCAGCCGATGGTTCACAATATAAAGATTCAGCAGATGGTTTTGCGCTAAGAACCAGCAGGTACAACTCTCAAGAGAAACCAGCAGGTAGCTTGTACATCCAGACGCAAGCAACAGTACATCCAGTCGTGAGCTACAATGAACCAGTTGTTGCTATGCATTCAATCGCAAGATGTTGTACCAGTCGCAAGAAAGCTTCAGCGCTATGAATCCAGTCGCAAGCATTTTACGACCAACGACTGGATAACCAGCTGCAAGCGAAAACCAGACGCAAGATATCCAGTCGTAGTGATGAACCAGCAGCGAAGCAGTTGACAATTTACGAAGACTTATCATAGCTGGATGTCAACTGCTGAGCTCAATTCAAATGGCGAAAACGACAAGAAGCCTGCAAAAGAAAAGGACACAAGTACTATTCCTGTCGGTACTTTACAGAACAATTTTGAACGGGAAAAATTTTGTGTCCAACGGGATTAATTTGAACAGAGGCTTATATACTTCGAGAAGCGCCATTGAAGAGTCACTGTTGGTTGGAGATAACCAGAGCGCTGTTGTTGAAGTTGATCGCACAGTGCACCAACAGAGGGAAAATGAATCTGAAGTGAAGCTGTCAACTATCATACGAGAGAGAGTTTAATTGCAGTTGACAGTGGAGCTAGAATTAGCTATTTAGGAGCATTTCCCTAGTGTGTGAGAAACAGAGAGTTGAGAGCTTCATTGTAACAATCTCACACACAGAGATTCATTCACATTGTATTAGTGAATGAATCTCAAAACCTTTCACAAACAGTTACCGTCCAAGCACGATGACGCAAACCTCATGTGTATGTAGTTAGTCACACAGTTGCGGCTGATGTGCATTTGTGGAGTCTAGGAGTTCTCGCAGCTGCTGGTTGTGGGATTGGGTCTGTACACGAGTTGTAAGATCAAATCCTCTAGTGGATCCTTCCGAGGTGGAAGAAGGGGAGATGTAGGACATTGAGGTCCGAACTTTCAGAAACAAATATGCTGTGTATCGGTCCATTTCTTTAAGCTTTCAGCATTGCATATTTACTTTAGCATCTTAGCATCGCATAACACTACATGCACTTACATTCAGCACGCACGCATACAGTTAGCACACTTGCACAAGTCTTGAACAGATTTATGTTGGACATAAATCTGTTTGAGTTGTTTTAAAATATAGGATTTAGTTCTGGCATTTTCCGCATGATTTTTAAATCATACCAGATCTGTCTCCGGTGCTCTTCGTGATATTTTTAAGTGTTCAAGAACAAGAGGTATTGCACCTCCAGTTTTAAGTAGCAGCGCGCAAAAATCTTTTAACTCTTGAAAAAGCGCGGCTGCTGATCTTTTTGATCCTATTTTCGGACCAACAACAAGGCTGGGCATTGTAGGAGGAACTGCAAGGAGTACCTCGAGCAGTTGCGAACTGCGAAAGGTATGTTCTATATTGAAATAAATATGTCTCTTAATTCGACTTCTTGGGTACTTGATACCGGATGTGGATCTCATATCTGCAATGATTTGCAGGTGATGACAAAAAGCCGACGTCTTAAAGAGGGTGAGTGTGACGCCCGAACCCAACGGTGCCACGAGAATTGGGTTAAACAAAAATTTTCGAATAAAAGAAGGGCTAAATGATAATTCGCTATAGGCTGTATTTCCTATAACTTGAAAGGAACAAAACAAACGACAAGCTCAAGGATCAGCAGGTACTTAAGTTGCGCGCTAACTGCTAAAAACATTTGCGGAAAAACAGTTTGTATTGATAATTGCAATTGCGATTACAACAGCTGCTATTCTAAGTAAATATACAACCGTTGCTACTGATCTAACTCTAGGTATGGGTACTTGTACTTGATGAAGCACAAGTCTGAATCCTTTGAAAGGTTCAAAGATTTCAAGGCTGAAGTAGAAAATCAATTAGGCAAAAGTATTAAAGAACTTCGTTCTGATCGAGGTGGTGAATACTTGAGTACTGAGTTTCAAGATTATCTGAAGGAGAATGGGATTCTCTCACAGTGGACCCCTCCTGCCACATCACAGCTCAATGGTGTAGCGGAGCGTCATAATCAGACCTTGTTGGACATGGTTCGATCTATGATGAGCTTCACTGAACTTCCTACCTCGTTTTGGGGCTATGCGCTCGAAACGGCGGTAATGTTGTTGAACAATGTCCACACCAAGGCAGTGGATAAGACTCCATATGAGATATGGATGGGCAAACCACCCAAGTACTCATATATGAGGATTTGGGGATGTCCTGCTTACGTGAAGCAGACAGTGGGAGATAAGCTGGATACGAGATCCATCTTATGCTACTTCATTGGGTATCCAAAGAATTCCATTGGATACTACTTCTACTATCCCAGCGAAACAAAAGTGTTTGTTTCTAGGAATGCCACATTTATGGAAAGGGAATTTCTACTTGATAGAAAAGGCAAAATAGTAGAACTCGAAGAGGTTCGAGATCCAATAGAAGTACCAGGTGAGTCTCCCGCACCTCCAGAGCCAGTACCAGAAATGGTCGCACCTAGGAGATCCGAAAGGGTTCCTAGGGCTCCTGAGAGATATGGTTTTCTCCTAGAAGATGATCAAGGTGATCAAGTTGTTGGATCTGATCCAAGAACCTTCAAGGAGGCAATTTCCGATGCAGATTCTAATTTGTGGCTTGAAGCAATGCAGTCTGAGTTTGACTCAATGCATGCTAACTAAGTTTGGACTCTTGTTAATCTCCCGAAGGAATTGTTCCTATTGGGTGCAAATGGGTATACAAGAGGAAACTTGGGCCTGATGGTAAGGTAATGACCTACAAGGCACGACTGTTCTCAAAAGGTTACACTCAAAGGCAAGGTGTTGACTACGATGAAACCTTCTCGCCAGTCGCAATGTTCAAGTCAAATAGAATCATGTTAGCCATAGCCGCATGGTACGACTATGAGATATGGCAAATGGATGTGAAAACTGCGTTCCTTAATGGAAACATTAAGGAAGAGATCTATATGACGCAGCCTGAGGGTTTCACATCTGTTGGAAGCGAGCATAAGGTATTGAAGCTTCAGAGATCGATCTACGGTCTCAAACAAGCATCGCGAAGTTGGAACCTGAGATTCGATGAAACAATTAAGGAATTTGGTTTCATCAAGAATCCCGAGGAGCCATGCGTATACAAGAAGGTAGTTAAAAGCACTGTGATGTTCCTCGTACTTTATGTTGATGACATTCTACTCATTGGGAATGATGTAGGAATGCTGCAATCAACTAAAGTATGGTTGTCTAGTAGATTTTCGATGAAGGACATGGGTGAAGCATCCTATATTCTTGGAATACAGATCTAACGGGATAGATCTAAACGGATGCTCGGACTCACCCAAGCTACCTACATCGATACCATACTTAAGAGGTTTTCTATCGAAGAGGCCAAGAGAGGACACCTACCTATGTGCAACGGGGTCACTCTATCTAAGTCTATATGTCCAAAGACTGATGAGACATTCTACTCATTGGGAATGATGTAGGAATGTTGCAGTCAACTAAAGTATGGTTGTCTAGTAGATTTTCGATGAAGGACATGGTGAAGCATCCTATATTCTTGGAATACAGATCTATCGGGATAGATCGAAACGGATGCTCGGACTCACTCAAGCTACCTACATCGATACCATACTTAGGAGGTTCTCTATGGAAGAGTCCAAGAGCGGACACCTACCTATGTGCCACGGGGTCACTCTATCTAAGTCTATGTGTCCAAAGACTGATGAGGAGATAGAGAGTATGGCACGTGTACCATATGCCTCGGCAATAGGTAGTATTATTATGTATGGCATGATCTCGACTAGACCGGATGTCGCATATGCTCTGAGTGTCACGAGCCGCTACCAGGACAACCCTGGCCAATTGCATTGGAAGGCTGTGAAGGATATTCTTAAGTACTTACGAAGGACTAAGAATATGTTCATGGTCTATGGGGGTGGTGAAGTGAAACTGGAAGGCTACACTGATTCTAGCTTCCAATGTGACGTGGATGATTCGAAATCAACCTCTGGATTTGTATTCATGCTCAATGGTGGTGCTGTCTCTTGGAAGAGTTCCAAGCAAGACACCATCGCGGATTCAACCACTGAGGCTGAGTACATTGCAGCATCAGCTGCTGCTAAGGAGGCCGTTTGGATAAGGAATTTCGTCCAAGAGTTGGGCGTCATTCCTAATGGAGGTTGTCCAGTCCCGGTGTACTGCGACAACACGGGTGCCATTGCGCAAGCAAAGGAGCCTAGGTCTCACCAAAGATCCAAACACATACTGAGGAAATACCACATAATCCGGGATATTGTGGCTAGAGGTGACATAGTAGTTGAGAGAGTCGCCTCTGCAGACAACACTGCTGATCCACTTACGAAGCCCTTGCCTGGACCGTTGTTTGAAAAACATCACGAAACAATGGGACTGCGTCTGATGAGTAGTTGGCTTTAGGGCAAGTGGGAGATTGTTAGAGTAGATGCCCAACTAGCCAACTTGTGGCGTGTGGGTTTATAGACTCTTGTATATGACAATCTTTATATATGATATTCTCATTTATTTATATGGCATTCTTTAGTTTCATTGTGTGTATGATGATTTACAATTGCGTTGAGTAAAGACCTAGAATGCACTAAAGTGTATGTTAGATGTGATAGTGGGTATGATGGCTATCATGAAACATATCTAATAGTCACTGTGTATTCTGAACATGTTCCTAGTCGATTGGGCCGTCAAAATGAGGATAAGGCCGCCCGAGTTCGAGACTAGTATCTGCGATGCGAAGTACCATGTTTCATTGGTAGGGAACATTGTGATGTTCTGAGCATGCAGATAGATAGCGACCTGGTGATCTATCGAACTACCCTCGTTCGGACTTTCCAAGTGGTTACCATTTGTCGAGTGGATAAGTTCGAGGTCTTGGTTGTACTGATTAGTCCTCACGACTCGAAACGTCATTGAGACCTCACTTTGACTCGTTTGCCGACTCACTTGGGGTCATCAGGCGGCGGGATTGGGTGAGACCCCGATGCATGTAGGAGTCGATGCATCGTTGTCGAGGATTCACCGCTCGCAGACATGCGTGGATATCCTATGCTATCTGAGGGGATAATAGTGTATAAATCTCTGGCCAGAGTACTATAAGTGTTTTAGGTAAATGTTTTTACCTAGTTACACTCGCGATGTCACTATTTGATCTCCAAGATGTATGCGTAGCTATCGGATCTATAGCGACTCTCGATTTACCAATGGTCGTTGATCTGATCGGGATATATGGATTGAAAGGACCGTACTGTATGCTAACCACGACCAACTGGTTCTTGCAGGCACTATCAGTGATACCTAGGGGATCATGGGGCGATGTTGCTAGACGCTCTTACCATGATCCGATGGGCAAGTCCGGAATTGTGATTCTGGAGCCACAATGGTTGTGGGCCTACGGCTAGCTGTATCCCTGAACCATTGAGGGTCACACAAGTACTGGATGCGAGATTCCCGCACGGATACTCATCTCAATGTGTTGAGCATACGAAGAGGATTTTGGGAGTGCGACTTCCTAAAAGTCAACAGAGGTCAAATCGTGATTTGCCGAGGTTGAGGGGCAAAACGGTCATTTTGCACTGGGGTTCTGAAAAATGGTTTTTCAGATCATAGCATTCAGTTTTGGAAACTGAGTCGATCGGTCCGATCTGATCGGCGATCGGAGTTACGATGAAGTCTCGGTGATGGGGATGAACCTAATGTTCATCCGTTGGACCCGGGCCCGTTGGGCCGGTCCAAGTCCTTCAATTAGTCTATTTAATTAGACCTAGACTTAATTAACTCCCATCATAAAACACAACCCTAACCCTAGAGCTAGAATAGCCGCCGCCCCCTCTCCTCAAGCCTCGCCGCCGCCGCCGCCGGTGCACGCCGCTGCCGCTTCGTCGGAATTTGTTCCGGCCAATCTTGACGAGGATAATCCATCCGTGCAGATCTCGTCAGGCCTTCTAGTGCAGGCTGACGAAGGAATCCCGTCTCCGGTCGTGGACCTGATTGACGATATCTACCGCCGCCTACCGTGAAGTGCCGTTTTCTTTACGAAACCGGTCGGAGCCAGGCACGAGTTGCCAGCAAGGTAGAAATCTTAAAACGCCCTATGAATGTCATAGCATGTTAGTTTTTTATCGTATTGATCGTCTCCCGGCCATGTTTTTGTTCTTCCGCTGCCTCGCCGGGAGGCGTGATCCGAATCCGCCGCGGCTACCCAACAGGTTTTACCCAGGTGAGGATTATGTTGTGGTGTCTTCTTTTCAAGTTGAGCCACAGATTGTTGCGAGCATTAGAGCAACTCAGAAAACAGATCCATCTATACATGAAAAGAAGACACCACAACATAATCCTCACCTAGGTAAGGTGAGAGCTGGACAGAATGAGGATTATTCTGTCTCGTCTGATGGTTGTTTGAGGTTTCGTGGCAGGTTGGTTGTGCCAAATTGGAGGAGATCTTGAGAGAAACGCACTGTAATAGACACAGTGTTCATCCTTGTACAAGGAAGATGTATCATGCCTTAAAGCAACATTACTGGTGGGCAGGTTTGAAGAGTGATGTTGCTTATTTTGTAGCCCGTTGTCTGAAATGTCAGCAAGTTAAGGCCGAGAGGATGAGACCTGGTGGTCTATTGCAGAGTTTGGAGATTCCACAGTGGAATTGGGATGGATTTTGTGACCCATTTGCCTCATTCCCGCAGAGGTTGTGATGCTGTGTGGGTTGTAATAGACAAATTGTCGAAGTCTGCTCACTTCATTCCCTATAGCATGACGTATTCTTTGAAGAATATGGCGAATCTGTACATAGATTTCATGGTGCGTTTGCATGGTGTGCCTGTTTCTATTGTTTCATATCGTGATCCGATATTTACTTCCAGGTTTTGGAAGAGTTTGAAAACAGCTTTGGGTACTAGATTGGCGATGCAGCGTATCATCCACAGACAGATGGCCAATCTAAGAGAACTATCCAGATTTTAGAGGATATGTTGAGAGCTGTTGTGATGGATTTTAGTGGTAGCTGGCAAGATTCGTTGTCTTGGGTATGGCACCATTTGAAGCTATCAGGTCACGATTGGTATGGCACCATTTGAAGCTTTGTATGGCAGGAAGTGTAGAACGCCTTATGGGAATAAGAGGCGTAGACCTTTGGAATTTCAGGTTGGTGATCTGGTTTTCCTGAAAGTTTCTCCTTTCCGCAGTGTTATGAGATTTGGTCTCAAGGTAAAGTTAGCTCCTCGTTATGTTGTACCGTATGAGATATTAGAGAGAATTGGTCCTTTGGCTTATCGGCTGTTGTTGCCGTCAGATTTGTCCTCCTTGCATGATGTGTTTCATGTGTCGATGTTGAGGAAGTATGAGCCAAATCCGTCACATGTGTTGAGAACTGACGAGGTAGAACTAGATCGAACTTTGAGTTATGTTGAGTATCCCTTGCAGATCTTAGATAAAAAATAGAAACAGCTGAGGACTAAGACCATTCCTTTGGTGATGGTTCAGTGGAGCAAACATGGTAGAGAGGAAGCTACATGGGAACCGGAAGAGAAGATGCAGTGTGAGTGGCCGCATCTGTTTGAGTAAGCGCTGTATCAGATTCCAGTAATTGGTTTGTTTCTTGTTGTTCCCAGTAGTTGTTTGCTTGTGGTTGTTTTCCCAGTTATCTTGAACTCTTGGTTTTTTTGAGTTTCTGTTCAGATCTGGAGTTGTGTTTGATTTCGAGGACGAAATCCTGTTTTAGTGGGGGAGATATGTGAGACCCGAAAGTTTACTAAGATTAATTGAGTTACCTAATCGGGTTTAGCATAGACCAAATTTGGCTTGAAAAGATCTGGGATGAGCCAGCTTTGAGTTGGTATACTTGGCTTAGTTATCGGGTCCGTATAAGTCCTTGAAATAGGTCTTGAGAGTTGGATATTTTTCGTGGGTATTGATCAGATGTGAGTGTTGGTCAGCACCGGGTGATCGCGCTAAGTTGTGGTGATGAGATCTGGTATCGCAGGCGTCCAGAGGTGAGCTAGCGTGTTTCCGTAGCGGATATCTAAACTGTTGGGGATCCGGATCCGCCCCCCGGCGAGGCAGCAGAAGAACAAAGAAATACAGCCGGGAGACGATCAATACGAAAAATTCAATAACAATTATCGACATACATAGGGTGTTCAAAACCACTACCTTGCTGGCACTTGTGCCTGGCTCCAACCGTAGTTACAATAACGTCGGCTCTTCTCGGTAGACTGCGAGAAGAACAAAGAAATACAGCCGGGAGACGATCAATACGAAAAATTCAATAACAATTATCGACATACATAGGGTGTTCAAAACCACTACCTTGCTGGCACTTGTGCCTGGCTCCAACCGTAGTTACAATAACGTCGGCTCTTCTCGGTAGACTGCGGTAGATATCGCCAATCCGGTCCACGACCAGAAACGAGACTCCTTTGTCAGCCTGCACTAGAAGGACTGACGAGATCAGCACGAACGGATTCTCCTCGTCGAATTGGCCGGAAACAAATTTTCCGGCGAAGACAGGCGGCGGCGGCGGCGGCTATAGAGGAGAGGAGGGGCGGCGGCCTATGAGATTAGGGTTAGGGTTTAGTGCATGAGTTGTGTTTGATTAGGTCTAAGTCTATACTAAATAGACTTGGTGATGGGTTTGGATCCGGCCCAACGGGCCCGGGTCCAACGGATGAACATTCGGTTCATCCCCATCACCGAGACTTCATCGTAACTCCGATCGCCGATCAGATCGGACGGATCGACTCAGTTTCCAAAACTGAATACAATGATCTGAAAAACCATTTTTCAGAACCCCAGTGCAAAATGACCGTTTTGCCCCTCAGCCTCGGGAAATCTCGATTTGACCCGAGTTGACTTTTAGGAAGTCGCACCCCCAAAAATCCTCTTCTTGTGCTCAACACATTGAGCTGAGTATCCACGCGGGAATCTCGAATCTAGTACTTGTGTGACCCTCAATGGTTCAGGGATACAGCTAGTCGTGGGCCCACAACCATTGTGGCTCCGGAATCACAATTCCGGACCTGCCCAACGGATCATGGTAAAGCGTCTAGCAACATCGCCCCATGATCCCCTAGGTATCACTGATAGTGCCTGCAAGAACCAGTTGGTCGTTGTTAGCATACAGTACGGTCCTTTCAATCCATATATCCCGATCAGATCAACGACCATTGGTAAATCGAGAGTCGCTATAGATCCGATAGCTATGCGTACATCTTGGAGATCGAATAGTGACATCGCGAGTGTAACTAGGTAAACACATTTACCTAAAACACTTCTAGTACTCTGGCCAGAGATTTATACACTATTATCCCCTCATATAGCATAGGATATCCACGCATGTTTGCGAGCAGTGAATCCTCGACAACGATGCATCGACTCCTACATGCTTCGGGGTCTCACCCAATCCCGACGCCTTATGACCCCAAGTGAGTCGACAAACAGGTCAAAGTGAGACGCCTATCATGTAGAGTCTCAATGAAGTTTCGAGTCGTGAGGACTAATCAGTACAACCAAGACCTCGGACTTTTCCACTCGACAAATGGTAACCACTTGGAAAGTCCGAACGAGGGTAGTTCGATAGATCACCAGGTCACTATCTATCTGCATGCTCAGAACATCACAATGTTCCCTACCAATGAAACATGGTACTTCGCATCGCAGATACTAGTCTCGAACTCGAACGGCCTTATCCTCATTTTGACGGCCCAATCGACTAGGAACATGTTCAGAATACACAGCGACTATTAGATGTGTTTCATGATAGCCGTCATACCCACTATTACATCTAACATACGCTTTGGTGCATTCCAGGTCTTTACTCAACGCAATTGTAAATCATTACACACATAATAAAAGTAAAGAACGCCATATAAAAGAATGCGAATATCATATATAAATACTGTTTCATACAAGAGTCTATAAACCCACACGCCACAAGTTGGCTAGTTGGGCATCTACTCTAACAATCTCCCACTTGCCCTAAAGCCAACTACTCATCAGACGCAGTCCCATTGTTTTGCGATGTTTTTCAAACAAGGGTCCTGGCAAGGGATTCGTAAGTGGATCAGCAACGTTGTCCGCAGAGGCGACTCTCTCAACTGCTATGTCACCTCTAGCCACAATATCCCGGATTATGTGGTATTCCTCAGTATGTGTTTGGATATTTGGTGAGACCTAGGCTCCTTTGCTTGCGCAACGTCACCCGTGTTGTCGCAGTACACCGGGACTGGACCAACTCCATTAGGAATGACGCCCAACTCTTGGACGAAATTCCTTATCCAAACGGCCTCCTTAGCAGCAGCTGATGCTGCAATGTATTCAGCCTCAGTGGTTGAATCCGCGATGGTGTCTTGCTTGGAACTCTTCCAAGAGACAGCCCCACCATTGAGCATGAATACAAATCCAGAGGTTGATTTCGAATCATCCACGTCACACTGGAAGCTAGAATCAGTGTAGCCTTCCAGTTTTAGTTCACCACCCCCGTAGACCATGAACATATTTTTAGTCCTTCGTAAGTACTTAAGAATATCCTTCACAGCCTTCCAATGCAATTGGCCGGGGTTGGCCTGGTAGCGGCTCATGACACTCAGAGCATATGTGACATCCGGTCTAGTCGAGATCATGCCATACATAATACTACCTATAGCCGAGGCATATGGCACACGTGCCATACTCTCTATCTCCTCATCAGTCTTTGGACACATAGACTTAGATAGAGTGATCCCGTGGCACATAGGTAGGTGTCCTCTCTTGGACTCTTCCATAGAGAACCTCTTAAGTATGGTATCGATGTAGGTAGCTTGGGTGAGTCCGAGCATCCGTTTAGATCTATCCCGATAGATCTGTATTCCAAGAATATAGGATGCTTCACCCATGTCCTTCATCGAAAATCTACTAGATAACCATACTTTAGTTGACTGCAACATTCCTACATCATTCCTAATGAGTAGAATGTCATCAACATAAAGCACTAGGAACGTCACAGTGCTTTTAACTACCTTTTTATAGACACATGGCTCCTCGTGATTCTTGATGAAACCAAATTCCTTAATTGTTTCATCGAATCTCAGGTTCCAACTTCGCGATGCCTGTTTGAGACCGTAGATCGATCTCTGAAGCTTGCATACCTTATGCTCGCTTCCGACAGATGTGAAACCTTCAGGCTGCTTCATATAGATCTCTTCCTTAATGTTTCCATTAAGGAACGCAGTTTTCACATCCATTTGCCATATCTCATAGTCGTACCATGCGGCTATGGCTAACAATATTCTAATTGACTTGAACATTGCGACTGGCGAGAAGGTTTCATCATAGTCAACACCTTGCCTTTGAGTGTAACCTTTCGCGACCAGTCGCGCCTTGTAGGTCATTACCTTACCATCAGGCCCAAGTTTCCTCTTGTACACCCATTTTCACCCAATAGGAACGATTCCTTCGGGAGGGTTAACGAGAGTCCAAACTTGGTTAGCATGCATTGAGTCAAACTCAGACTGCATTGCTTCAAGCCATAAGTTAGAATCAGCATCGGAAATTGCCTCCTTTAAAGTTCTTGGATCAGATCCAACAACTTGATCACCTTGATCATCTTCAAGGAGAAAACCATATCTCTCAGGAGCCCTAGGAATCCTTTCGGATCTCCTAGGTGCGACCATATCTGGTACTGGCTCAGTAGGTGCGGGAGATTCACTTGGTACTTCAATTGGTTCTCGAACCTCTTCGAGTTCTACTATTTTGCCCTTTCTATCAAGTAGAAATTCCCTTTCCATAAAAGTGGCATTCCTAGAGACAAACACTTTTGTCTCGCTCGGATAGTAGAAGTAGTATCCAATGGAATTCTTTGGATACCCAATGAAGTAGCATAAGATGGATCTCGTATCCAGCTTATCTCCCACTGTCTGCTTCACGTAAGCAGGACATCCCCAAATCCTCATAAATGAGTACTTGGGTGGTTTGCCCATCCATATCTCATACGGAGTCTTGTCCACTGCCTTGGTGTGGACATTGTTCAACAACATTACCGCCGTTTCGAGCGCATAGCCCCAAAACAAGGTCGGAAGCTCAGTGAAGCTCATCATGGATCGAACCATGTCCAACAAGGTCCGATTACGACGCTCCGCTACACCATTTAGCTGTGGTGTGGCCGGAGGGGTCCATTGTGAGAGAATCACATTCTCTTTCAGATAGTCTTGAAACTCAGTTGTTAAGTATTCACCACCTCGATCAGATCGAAGTGCTTTAATACTTTTGCCTAACTGATTTTCTACTTCAGCCTTGAATTCTTTGAACCTTTCAAAGGACTCAGACTTGTACTTCATCAAGTACAAGTACCCATACCTAGAGTAATCGTCGGTAAAGGTGATGAAGTATGTGTGACCATATTTAGTACCAATACTAAACGGGCCGCACACATCAGTATGGATCAAATCCAATAGGCCTTGGGCACGTTCACCCTTGCCCTTGAAGGG
>KV015670.1:9146-28282 GCA_001598015.1 Dorcoceras hygrometricum
TGAATTGCCAGCAGGTCAAGGCTGAGAGGATGAGACCTGGTGGGTTGTTGCAGAGTTTGGAGTTGCCCCAATGGAATTGGGAGCACATCGCCATGGATTTTGTGACTCATCTACCTCGATCGAGTAGGGGATGTGATGCGATTTGGGTTGTGATTGATAGACTTTCGAAGTCAGCCCATTTCATTCCCTATGATGTGAGGTGTTCGATGAAAAAGATGGCGAAGTTGTACATCGACCATGTAGTTAGATTGCATGGGTTCCAGTTTCGATAGTGTCTGACAGAGATCCGAGGTTCACTTCTCGCTTTTGGAAGAGTCTGCAAGCAGCAATGGGTTCGAGATTGGCGATGAGCACAGCCTATCACCCACAGACAGACGGACAGTCTGAGCGGACTATCCAGACTTTAGAGGATATGTTGCGAGCAGTGTTGATGGATTTCAGTGGTGGCTGGCAGGATTCGCTTTCCTTAGTTGAATTTTCGTATAATAACAGCTACCAAGTGACTATTGGAATGGCTCCATTTGAGGCTTTGTATGGTCGAAAGTGCAGATCCCCGATCTGTTGGGAAGAAGTTGGCGAGAGACAGCTTTCTACACCGGAGTTTGTTCAACACATGAAAGACCAAATTGATTTGATCCGGAGTAGAATGAAGGCTGCCCAAGACCGTTTCTCGAGTTATGCGAACAGAAGACGTCGACCGTTAGAGTTTGAGGTGGGCGATCGTGTGTTCCTCAAGATTTCTCCTTTCAAGAGCGTAATGAGATTCCGATTTAAAGGCAAATTGGCTCCCAGATTCGTTGGTCTCTTTGAGATTATCGAGCGGATTGGACAGTTGGCTTATAGACTGAGGCTGCCCGAGGAGTTAGCCGTGATGCATGACGTGTTTCATGTGTCAATGTTGAGAAAATATGAGCCGGATCCATCCCACGTTTTGAGAACTGACGAAGTTGAGATGGATTCTGCCTTGAGTTATGTTGAATATCCGGTGCAGATCTTGGATAGGAAGGAGAAGCAGCTGAGGAACAAGATAATTCCGTTGGTGATGGTCCAATGGAGCAAGCATGGCCGAGAAGAAGCAACCTGGGAAGTTGAGGAGAAGATGAGGCAGGACTGGCCTCACCTGTTTGAGCACTGATTGTGTAGAATTTCCAGGTAAATTTCTGGTTTTGCTTCGAATTTTGATGAGTTGTTAGTGCAGATTTGTATGTTTGATGTGTTCTTCCCTGTGTTTGCCTTTGATTTCGAGGACGAAATCTCTTAAGTTGGGGAGAATGTGAGGATTGAGAATTTGGATTAGTGATTTATTGATTTGATTTGGGAATAAATCGCGTAGATTTTTGAAGTCCCTGCTGATTTTGAGCATTGCGTTAATTTTTGGGAAATTCTATCGTAGCGTTTTTTGGTGCAAAGCTGTTAATAGCACGCTACTGTAGCGGAGTCAACGCAGGTCAACCTTACTGTAGCTCGCTGCTGATGGAATTGGAATCAGCAGAGGTGATGTAAGCGTGACGCAAGGAGAGCTGCTGGTTTTAGTTCGAGTTGAAGTTGCTGCTGGCAGATGTTGCGATTAGCGTGAGATTGAACGAGGAAGTGACACGTGTTAGTCAACATTTTGGAGTGTTGACTATTGAATTCAGCAGTTGCGCTTGTGAACAGTGATCAGCTGATGGTTTGTGGAACCAGTCGCAAGAGCTATCGATAGATATGATGATGTAGGCGTGACGTATTCCTTGCTGCTGGTAGTAGATTGCGTGGTGATGGTTGCTTCTGATCAGCAGGCACGCAAATACTAATGTTGAGAAGCGGCGTCGTTTGAATTAGTTGAAACGCTGCGTTTTGAGCTTTTCGTTTGAGAGATCAGCTGTTGGTAGCAATGTTTACGTAACCAAAGTGACGTCGTTTGGATTAGTAGATGCGTCGTCGTTTTGAGTGATTTCTTGCGACCAGCAAATAGATTGTTTTGAAGAGAGAGCTGTTGTCAGCTGGTGTTTGCTACGGCGTCGTTTTGATAAGTTGGAACGGTGTCGTTTTGAAGCGTTTTCGTGCGATTGTTGTGTAGTCGTTGCTGCTGAATTTAGCGAAAGAAAGGAGGTATCTGCTGGAAGATCTCTACTGTTCAGTCGACTGAATATTGGTGTTCAGCAGATGTTGATTTGGGGAGATTATATATAGAAGTGTTGTTCGACACTTAGAATTATTTGAGCCAGATATTTCTTATCTCTTCTTCTCCAAACCCTCGTCGAGCTACTGTTCACCGTGATTTTCCACCGCCGATTTCCATCGCATCCAGCCTTTGTTTTTGACAATTTTAGTGGCGCTGGATTTCCCTTGCTTAGATCTTTCGTTTGCTACCCGATTGAGACGTTGTATTAGCGCTGGTGTGGAAACGCGAAGCTGCTGGAGTTCGAAGCTTTTTAAGAAAAGTCTGTACGTGAGTTCTTCTGCTAGCGTGAGCTTTTGGGTGAGCATTCCTGATAGAATTGAGCTCTATTCTTGTAGCTAATGCCTGCATAGAAGTGTAGGAATTGAATTAGACTTCTGGCCGTAGGATTAGCGTACTTATGATGAGATTGATGTATTATGAATTGTATGCATTAAGCATTGATATTGAATGGCATTCATGCATACATCTTGAGCCTGAATTGATAGATTGATTTGATTACCTGATTGGGTGCCACGTTGTGACTGGCCGACTGTTGGGTCGTGCCCGAAAAGTCCAACGCTATCGTCGGAGCGGTGACTACCGGATACGAGTGTCTACCGCCGAGCTGTGATGGGCTGACGGGCCCCGATGATCACGGACCGATGATTTCCACCGGCTGATTGGCTGTGAGTGGTATAGAGGCTTGATTTGAGTTGCCAGTTGATAGACTGGTCTAGCTATCCGATTTCTTGATAGCCCTCATGCATTCATAGCATTGATTTATAGCATGTTGCATGTTTATCTGCTTTGATAGCTCTTCGTACTGAGGCTTGACCTCGTACTTCTTTTCTTGCTTTTGTTGTTTGGGTCTGCGTTACCCATTTGCAGGAGTTTCAGGTAACCTAGCTGGGCACAGTGAAAGTTCAGCTGGTCGATCCCCGCGTCCCTGAGTCCCAGTCTGTTTATGATATGTATTGAACCGGGGGATGCCCCGTGTTATCGTGTATTTGGGGATCTGTATTTTGAATTGATTTTATGTGGTTACTTGTTGTATGAGTTTGAGTTAACTCATATTTTGAGTATTGAATATTTTGAATGAATGAATTTGAAGTGCAGGCCCATTGTATTTCGAAAAATTTTTAAGCCCTGATTTTAGCTTCCGTGTTTATGCGCTTATTATGTGTTAATTGTTAGTGATTAGCACGGGGCCTGACAGATAGTGATGAATATTCTTGTATGTTTGCTAATTTGATTTGCAGTATATACAAGAATGAATGTTTAATTGAAATTGGGGAACGTGAAAACGATTTATACACCTTAAAATTAAAAGAAGTTCCAACTCGCGATGTGGAAACACATACAACAACAATTAAAAGGAAAAGCGGTAACTTGAACCCAGCACAACTTTGGCACGCTAGGCTAGGTCATATTTCCCTTAGTAGGATGAACAAGTTAGTTAGGAGTGACATGTTTGATTTGTCAGACATTAACTCCCTACCGACTTGTGAATCTGTCCCAAGGGAAATATGACTTGTTGGGATAGCGGTGGCGGATCCGGATCCCGTCTCCCGACGGCGCAGCGGAAGTTTAAAGTTAGCACCAGGAAACGTTCAATACAATAAAAACTGCACTATAAACCATTCATAGGGCGTTTCTCGGGGTGTTACCTTGCTGGCGACAGGTGCCTGGCTCCAACCAAAATCACATGGAGACTGGCTCTTCACGGTACGCGGCGGTAGATTACGTCTAATCAGGTCCATGACCGGATTTGATCTTCCTCCGATCAGCCTACACTAGAAGGCTGATGGATTTTATCACAAACGGAATCACCTCGTCGCACGGATCAGAACAAGTCCAATCGTGCGAAGATCGGACGACGGAGAGCGGCGGTCGACGGGCGACGGCGTGATGCGGCGGTCGGCGAAGTGAGGTGAGGGAGAGGGAGGCGGCGTGTGGTGCTAGGGTTTGTTGTTGTGTTGTAGTGCATTAAGCCCTAATCACCTTTATAAAGTAAGTTGGTAGATGGGCTTGAACCGGCCCATTGGACTTGGGTCAGGGCCAAGTCCTATATGAACATTCGGTTCATTTAAATCACCACGGTTTCATCATAACTCCGATCGTCGATCAGATCGGACCGATCGACTCAGTTTTCAAAACTGAATATTATGATGCGAAAAACGATTTTTCAGATTAACCTAGTCCAAATGACACTTTTGCCCCTCAAGTTCTCAACAGTGGGAAATCGCAATTTCACCCCTGTTGACTTTTAGGAAGTCGCACATCCCAAAATCCTCTTCCTATACTCAACACATTGAGCTCAGTTTCCGTGCGGGAATCACGAATCAAGTACTTGTATGACCCTCAATGGTTCAGGGATACAGCTATCCGTGGGCCCACAACCATTGCGGCTCCGAAATCACAATTTCGGACTTGCCCAACGGATCATGGTAAAGCGCCTAGCAACATCGCGCCATGATCCCCTAGGTATCACTGATAGTGCCTGCAAGAACCAGTTGGTCGTGGTTAGCGTACAGTACGGTCCTTTCAATCCATATATCCCGATCAGATCAACGACCATTGGTAAATCGAGAGTCGCTAAAGATTCGATAGCCATGCATACATCTCGGAGATCGAATAGTGACATCGCGAGTGTAACTAGGTAAACCCATTTACCTAAAACACTTCTAGTACTCTGGCTAGAGATTTATACACTATTATCCCCTCAGATAGCATAGGATATCCACGCATGTAAGCGAGCGGTGAATCCTCGACAACGAAGCATCGACTCCTACATGCATCGGGGTCTCACCCAATCCCGCCACCTAATGACCCCAAGTGAGTCGGCAAACGGGTCAAAGTGAGATGCCTATCATGTAGAGTCTCAATGACGTTTCGATTCGTGAGGACTAATCAGTACAACCAAGACCTCGGACTTATCCACTCGACAAATGGTAACCACTTGGAAAGTTCGAACGAGGGTAGTTCGATAGATCACCAGGTCACTATCTATCTGCATGCTCAGAACATCACAATGTTCCTTACCAATGAAACATGGTACTTCGCATCGCAGATACTAGTCTCAAGCTCGGGCGGCCTTATCCTCATTTTTACGGTCCAATAGACTAGGAACTAATTCAGAATACACAGTGACTATTAGATGTGTTTCATGATAGCCGTCATACCCACTATCACATCTAACATACACTATGGTGCATTCTAGGTCTTTATCCAACACTATTGTTAACATTATATAAACATAATGAAGATCAAGAATGCCATAAATAAATGCGAATATCATATATAAAGACTGTCATATACAAGAGTCTATAAACCCACACGCCACAAGTTGTCTAGTTGGGCATCTAATCTAACAATCTCCCACTTGCCCTATAGCCAACTACTCATCAGACGCAGTCCCATTGCTTCGCGATGTTTTTCAAACAACGGTCCTGGCAAGGGCTTCGTAAGTGGATCAGCAATGTTGTCCGCAGAGGCGACTCTCTCAACTGCTATGTCACCTCTAGCCACAATATCCCGGATTATGTGGTATTTCCTCAGTATATGTTTGGATCTTTGGTGAGACCTAGGCTCCTTTGCTTGCGTAACGGCACCCGTGTTGTCGCAGTACACCGGGACTGGACCAACTCCATTAGGAATGACGCCCAACTCTTGGACGAAATTCCTTATCCAAACCGCCTCCTTAGCAGCAGCTGATGCTGCGATGTACTCAGCCTCAGTCGTTGAATCCGCGATGGTGTCTTGCTTGGAACTCTTCCAAGAGACAGCACCACCATTGAGCATGAATACAAATCCAGAGGTTGACTTCGAATCATCCACGTCACACTGGAAGCTAGAATCACTGTAGCCTTCCAGTTTCAGTTCATCACCCCCATAGACCATGAAAATATTCTTAGTCCTTCGTAAGCACTTAAGAATATCCTTCACAGCCTTCCAATGCAATTGGCCGGGGTTGGCCTGGTAGCGGCTCATGACACTCAGAGCATATGCGACATCCGGTCTAGTGGAGATCATGCCATACATAATACTATCTATTGCCGAGGCATATGGCACACGTGTCATACTCTCTATCTCCTCATCAGTCTTTGGACACATAGACTTAGATAGAGTGACCCCGTGGCACATAGGTAGGTGTCCTCTCTTGGACTCTTCCATAGAGAACCTCTTAAGTATGGTATCGATGTAGGTGGCTTGGGTGAGTCCGAGCATCCGTTTAGATCTATCCCGATAGATCTGTATTCCAAGAATATAGGATGCTTCACCCATGTCCTTCATCGAAAATCTACTAGACAACCAGACTTTAGTTGATTGCAACATTCCTACATCATTCCCAATGAGTAGAATGTCATCAACATAAAGTACGAGGAATGTCACAGCGCTTTTAACTACCTTCTTATAAACACATGGCTCCTCGGGATTCTTGATGAAACCAAATTCATTAATTGTTTCATAGAATCTCAGGTTCCAACTCCTCGATGCTTGTTTGAGACCGTAGATCGATCTCTGAAGCTTGCATAAATTATGCTCACTTCCCACAGATGTGAAACCCTCAGGCTGCGTCATATAGATCTCTTCCTTAATGTTTTCATTAAGGAACGCAGTTTTCACATCCATTTGCCATATCTCATAGTCGTACCATGCGGCTATGGCTAATAAGATTCTAATTGACTTGAACATCGCGACTGGCGAGAAGGTTTCATCATAATAAACACCTTTCCTTTGAGTGTAACCTTTCGCGACCAGTCGTGCCTTGTAGGTCATTACCTTACCATCAGGCCCAAGTTTCCTCTTGTATACCCATTTACACCCAATAGGAACAATTCCTTCGGGAGGATTAACAAGAGTCCAAACTTGGTTAGCATGCATTGAGTCAAACTCAGACTGCATTGCTTCAAGCCACAAATTTGAATCAGCATCGAAAATCGCCTCCTTGAAAGTTCTTGGATCAGATCAACCAACTTGATCACCTTGATCATCTTCAAGGAGAAAACCATATCTCTCAGGAGCCCTAGGAACCCTTTCGGATCTCCTAGGTGCGACCATTTCTGGTACTGGCTCTGGAGGTGTAGGAGATTCACCTGGTACTTCAGTTGGTTCTCGAACCTCTTCGAGTTCTACTATTTTGCCCTTTCTATCAAGTAGAAATTCCCTTTCCATAAAGGTGGCATTCCTAGAAACAAACACTTTTGTTTCACTTGGATAGTAGAAGTAGTATCCAATGGAATTCTTTGGATACCCAATGAAGTAGCATAATATGGATCTCATATCCAGCTTATCTCCCACTGTCTGCTTCACGTAAGCAGGACATCCCCAAATCCTCATGTATGAGTATTTGGGTGGTTTGCCCATCCATATCTCATATGGAGTTTTATCCACTGCCTTTGTGTGGACATTGTTCAACAACATTACCGCCGTTTCGAGCGCATAGCCCCAAAACGAGGTAAGAAGTTCAGTGAAACTCATCATAGATCGAACCATATCCAACAAGGTCCGATTACGACACTCCGCTACACCATTGAGCTGTGGTGTGGCCGGAGGGGTCCATTGTGAGAGAATCCCATTCTCTTTTAGATAGTCTTGAAATTCAGCACTTAAGTATTCACACCTCGATAAGATCGAAGTGCTTTAATACTTTTGCCTAATTGATTTTCTACTTCAGCCTTGAATTCTTTGAACCTTTCAAAGGATTCAGACTTGTGCTTCATCAAGTACAAGTACCCATACCTAGAGTAATCGTCGGTAAAGGTGATGAAGTATGTGTGACCATATTTAGTACCAATACTAAATGGACCACACACATCAGTATGGATCAAATCCAATAGGCCTTGAGCACGCTCACCCTTGCCCTTGAAGGGTTGCTTAGTCATCTTTCCCTTGAGACAAGACTCACAAGTCGGTAGGGAGTTAATGTCTGACAGATCAAACATGTCACTCCTAACTAACTTTTTCATCCTACTTAGAGAAATATGACCTAGCCTAGCGTGCCAAAGTTGTGTTGGGTTCAAGTTATCGTGTTTCCTTTTAATCGTTGTTGTATGTGCTTCGACATCACGAGTTGGAACGTCTTTCAATTTTAAGGTGTATAAAGCGTTTTCGTGTTCCCCAATTCCAATCAAACATTCATTCTTGTAAATATTGCAAATCGAATTAGCAAACATACAAGAGTATCCATCACTATCAAGCATAGAAACAGAAATAATGTTCTTTATTAATTCGGGAACAAACAAAACGTTTCGTAATAACAACTTAAAATCAGAAGACAGAAATAAATAGACATCTTCTATAGCTATAGCAGCAACTCTTGCTCCATTGACAAGACTCAAGTGGGTCTCACCCTCTCTAAGACGTCGGCTTCTTGTCATCACCTGCAAATCATTGCAGATATGAGATCCACATCCGGTATCAAGTACCCAAGAAGTCGAATTAAGAGACATATTTATTTCGATATAGAACATACCTTTCGCAGTTCGCAACTGCTCGAGGTACTCCTTGCAGTTCCTCCTCCAATGCCCAGGCTTGTGGCAGTGGTGGCAAACATCCTCAGTCTTGTTTGGCTTGGAAGCCTTTGCCTTGGGCTTCCTGGTGGGCTTTTCCTCCTTCGCAGGGGCAGAACGCTTCTTACCCTTGTGTCTGGGCCCATTCTTCGCAGAGGGAGAAGAGCCCATGAGGAGGACGGGCTTGTCCTTCTTTATGGTTCCTTCGAACACTACAAGCATGTTAACCACCTCTTCAAGGGTGGCTGCCAGCTTGTTCATGTTGAAGTTGACCACAAAGGGGTCAAATGTAGCAGGCAGTGAGAGGAGAAGCACATCCACAGACAGCTCGTGTGGAAGTGTGATATCAAGGCCCGACAGATTTTCAACGAGCCCAATCATACGAACCCCATGCTCGCGGACCGAAGTCCCATCGCGCATGCGGCTCGTCATAAGCTCCTTGACAGCCGTGAACCTCTCATGTCGAGAGTTCTCCCCATACAGTTCTTTGAGATGAAAAAGTATGTCAGTAGCATACTTTGTCTTCTCAAAGCGCCGTTTCATTTCGTTAGACATCGATGCCATCACATAGCATCGAGTCTTAAGCTCGTCGTCCCACCATTGTTTAAGCGTAACCAGCTCCTCAGGGCTGATATCGGCAGGGGATGTACTGTATTAGATCAGTTGCAACAGTTGTACATTTATATAGAATATCAGCTGTTGTAAATCGCAATTGCAATTTATAATAAAGTCTGTTTTTTTCCGCAAATGTTTCCA
This sequence comes from Dorcoceras hygrometricum, assembly GCA_001598015.1. Lineage (NCBI taxonomy): Eukaryota > Viridiplantae > Streptophyta > Magnoliopsida > Lamiales > Gesneriaceae > Dorcoceras > Dorcoceras hygrometricum. Next base: position 18,558 of record KV015670.1, read on the forward strand.
GTAGTTGGCGCGCAATTGAGTATCTGTTAGATTTTGTTTTCAGTTTATTTCAAAGTTATAAGAAATACAGCTTATAACAAATTGTCTTTCAGCCCTTCTTTTTATTTGAAAATTTTTATTTACCCCAATTCGTGATTCCCGTGGGTTCGGGCGTCACAAAGACTGTCGAGGAAGACTCTTTGAACATGATCGATTTTGCTCATCACTTCGCTAAGAGCAGTATTCGTCTTCCGAGAATCCCTCGATTGATTAGCAACAAGATTTGAGAAAGATTCCCGAAGAGCAGCAATAGAGGCAGAGATAGCTGTGGTAGAGGAAGTCGAAATAAACTGATCAGGAGCTGAGTCATCTTCCAACTGAATATCATCTTCAACAAAGTGCATGGAAGAATCAGCTGTGGTAGACGGAGAGTGAGGACGCTGGTCCAAAAGCAACTGTACATTCTGATCTTCTACAGCTGAACTAGCAAAAGACTGTACCTACTGACTAACAAAAACTGAACTCTGAACTAACTGTACATCTCTTAACACTGATCTTTCCAAAGCAAATAGAAGAAACAAAACTGCGAATATAATCTGTACTCAAACCACTGAACAAACTATACTGAACAAAAGCTGTACATAGTTGAGACCAACCCAGAGTAACAACTGTCTGTCTACGAGAACCAAAATTGGAAACTGGCTCCACAACTGATAGAGTGCGGCAAAAATTAATAGAGCCTACTGGCAGAAGTTTACCAGAGACAGAAAATTGGGCAACTTCTACACAAACATCACCCCACCGCTTCTTCATCATCTTGAAAAGTTTACTAACAGAAGGGAGTGTGTCATCATAAGATCGTTGACGTGAAATCTCATTATTTACAACTCGCTATGGTATCTTCACCCAGTGGTCACCACATGGTTCAATTACCCAAACTCCATCAACGCAAATCAATGTTCTAATCCAACATGTGGATCGAGTATTGGTGTTGGTTCTGGCAATGACAACACCTCGATCTCGTGGGAGACCTTCAAAAATTTTTTAGCAACACGTATTCTCCCATCTAAGACCGTGTGCTATCGTCTGTTCTTTCAAGTCTTCTACCACAAACATATGAAGATCGGAAAGCATCTCCAGTATTTTGAGATCAGTGGCAGAGGAATCTTCACCTGGGATAAAATTGATCCTCCTTGCCTCTAAAAATTTTCTGATTAACAATTCCCTGTACTTAGTTAATATGTACATCCTCCTGTTGAGAGCTACTCTAGTAGAGTCTGTCTCAGCCCAAGATAAAATGAGTGCCTCCTTATCAAAATACGACTCATCTATCTTTAGATTCGCTAACTTCTTGAGACTGAAATAATTAAAGAATCTATCTACATAATCTATAATATGCTCTTGTAACTGTACAAGAACCTCTATATCTGCAAGAATCAAAGAAAATTGTTCCTTAACCGGATTTCCCTTTATTGGATCTCTTTCCATAAGGGGTGCCTTCACTTTATCCGCCGCAGGAATCTTAGGAAGAACGGCCTTGTACCAGTCCCCTTCATCAACTCCAGGGATTGAGATACTCTTGCCTAAAATAATCTTCGTTATCTCCACATTGGCAGACGGCAATGGGCACTCTACTGGAATTGTCATCAAAATATCCTCCAGAGACATTGCCTCATCTATAGATTGTTCAACAGCCTCTGTCTCCATTTCCTCCACTGTTTCCATGTCCTCATCTGTGTCACTAGCAGTTGTGACCATTTGCTCAGTGTCTCGAGCAAACAGCACTTCATAAGGAAGATCAAACCAACGTTCCACTTCATCTGCTTTTCCAACTGCTTGATCCTAACGTCTTGTTCTTCCTCGTCTGGTCCAATTTGAGCAGTCTCAGCAAGGACCTGCCCAATTAATATGTCAACATCATCAGCAGTAGACATACCTACGTTAGCAACATCTGCTACAGCTGGCTCAGAATCTGGTTCAGCAATGTTTTCAACAACTGTCTCTTCAGGAACCGCTACAAAAACATCAACAACTGTCTCTCTCTGTTGTTCCTCTAGAACAATCGCTACGGCTGATTTTTCAACAACAGACTCACCAGCGACCTCTACAACTGGTTCTCCCACAGTAGTCTCACTAGCAACCTCGGCAGCTGGTTGTTCAACAATATCATCATCAGAACCAAGAACCAACCTTCTTCTCCGCTTCTGGATTTTGCGTTTTGTCACTAGGGGTTGCTCAGCCGGTGCAGCAGGAGTTGGCTCAATGATTTGTAGTGGTACAGCTTCCTCTGCGACAGGCAAGATCTCCAATTTGTCTTTTGAAGAACCAGATTTACTCTTTGTCGTCCTTTTCTTTTTCACAACTCGTTCAGCAGCAGTAGTAACAGTGTTGGGAAAGTGGTGGAGGATCCGGATCCCGTCTCCCGGCGGCGCAACGGAAGTTTAAAAATAGCGCCGGGAAACGTTCAATACAATAAAGGCAGCACTATAAACCATTCATAGGGCATTTCTCGGGGTGTTACCTTGCTGGCGACAGGCGCCTGGCTCCAACCAGAATCACAGGGAGACTGGCTCTTCACGGTAGGTGGCGGTAGATTCGTCCAATCAAGTCCACGACCGGAAGCAAGGTTCCTTCGTCATCCTGCACTAGAAGACCTGACGAGATCAGCACGGACGGAAACTCCTCGAAATGGTGATCGGAACAAGTCCGATCAACGTGCGGCGGCGGCGGCCAGCGGCGTTTGGGCGGCGGCCTGAGGCTTTGGAGGAGAGGGGGCGGCCGAGAGAGGGCTCTAGGGTTTAGGGTGTGTATTAGTTGTTATGTTTAATGAAGCCCTAGTCTAGTATAAGTAGACTAGTGGTGGACTTGGACCGGCCCAACGGGCCCGGGTCCAAATGACGATATCCATCACCGTGGCTTCATCGTAACTCCGATCGCCGATCAGATCGGACCGATCGACTCAGTTTCCAAAACTGAATATTATGATGTGAAAAACGATTTTTCAGATCATTTAACCCAAAATTGCAATTTAGTCCTCCAACTCTTGGAAATTACAATTTGACCCCTGTTGACTTTTAGGAAGTCGCACTCCCTAAAATTTCTCCTCCTATGCTCAACATATTGAGCTCAGTTTCCATACAGAAATCTTGAATCTAGTACTTGTGTGACCCTCAATGGTTCAGGGATACAGCTAGCCGTGGGCCCACAACCATTGTGGCTCCGAAATCACAATTTCGGACTTGCCCAACGGATCATGGTAAAGCGCCTAACAACATCGCGCCATGATCCCCTAGGTATCACTGATAGTGCCTGCAAGAACCAGTTGGTCGTGGTTAGCGTACAGTACGGTCCATTCAACACATATATCCCGATCAGATCAACGACCATGGTAAATCGAGAGTCGCTAGAGATCCGATAACTATGCATACATCTTGGAGATCGAATAGTGACATCACGAGTGTAATTAGATAAACCCATTTACCTAAAACACTTCTAGTACTCTGGCCAGAGATTTATACACTATTATCCCCTCAGATAGCATAGGATATCCACGCATGTAAGCGAGCGGTGAATCCTCGACAACAAAGCATCGACTCCTACATGCATCGGGGTCTCACCCAATCCCGCCGCCTAATGACCCCAAGTGAGTCGGCAAACGGGTCAAAGTGAGACGCCTATCATGTAGAGTCTCAATGACGTTTCGAGTCGTGAGGACTAATCAGTACAACCAAGACCTCGGACTTATCCACTCGACAAATGGTAACCACTTGGAAAGTCCGAACGAGGGTAGTTCGATAGATCACCAGGTCACTATCTATCTGTATGCTCAGAACATCACAATGTTCCCTACAAATGAAACATGGTACTTTGCATCGCAGATACTAGTCTCAAGCTCGGGCGGCCTTATCCTCATTTTGACGGCCCAATCGACTAGGAACTAATTCAGAATACACAGTGACTATTAGATGTGTTTCATGATAGCCGTCATACCCACTATCACATCTAACATACACTATGGTGCTTTCTAGGTCTTTATCCAACACTATTGTTAACATTATATAAACATAATGAAGATAAAGAATGCCATAAATAAATGCTAATATCATATATAAAGACTGTCATATACAAGAGTATATAAACCCACACGCCACAAGTTGGCTAGTTGGGCATCTACTCTAACATGACTAAACAACCCTTCAAGGGCAAGCCTGAACGTGCGCAAGGCCTATTGGATTTGATCCATACTGATGTGTGTGGTCCACTTAGCATTGGTACTAAGTACGGTCACACATACTTCATCACCTTTACCGATGATTACTCTAGGTATGGGTACTTGTACTTAATGAAGCACAAGTATGAATCCTTTGAAAGGTTCAAAGAATTCAAGGCTGCAGTAGAAAATCAATTAGGCAAAAATATTAAAGCACTTCGATACGATCGAGGTGGTGAATACTTGAGTGCTGAATTTCAAGACTATCTAAGAGAGAATGGGATTCTCTCGTAGTGGACCCCTCCGGCCACACCACAGCTCAATGGTGTAGCGGAGCGTCATAATCGAACCCTGATGGACATGGTTCGATCTATGATGAGATTCACTGAGCTTCCTACCTCATTTTGGGTCTATGTGCTCGAAACGGCGGTAATGTTGTTGAACAATGTCCACAACAAGGCAGTGGATAAGACTCCATATGAGATATGGATGGGCAAACCGCCCAAATACTCATTTATGAGGATTTGGTGATGTCCTGCTTACGTGAAGCAGACAGTGGGAGATAAGCTGGATACTAGATCCATATTATGCTACTTCATTGGGTATCCAAAGAATTCTATTGGATACTACTTCTACTATCCCAACGAAACAAAATTGTTTGTTTCTAGAAATGCCACCTTTATGAAAAGGGAGTTTCTACTTGATAGAAAAGGCAAAATAGTAGAACTCAAAGAGGTTTGAGAACCAATTGAAGTACCAAATGAACCTCCCGCACCTCAAGAGCCGGTACCAGAAATGGTCGCACCTAGGAGATCCGAAAGGGTTCCTAGGGCTCCTGAAAGATATGGTTTCCTCCTTGAAGATGATCAGGGTGATCAAGTTATTGGATGTGATCCAAGAACCTTCAAGGAGGCGATTTCCGATGCTGATTCTAGTTTATGGCTTGAAGCAATGCAGTCTGAGATTGACTCAATGCATGCGAACCAAGTTTGGACTCTTGTTAATCCTTCCGAAGGAATTGTTCCTATTGGGTGTACATGTATATACAAGAGGAAACTTGGGCCTGATGGTAAGGTATTGACCTACAAGGCGCGACTGGTCGCGAAAGGTTACAATCAAAGGCAAGGTGTTGACTATGACTAAACCTTTTCACCAGTCGCAATGTTCAAGTCAATTAGAATCTTACTTGCCATAGAAGCATGGTACGACTATGAGATATGGCAAATGGATGTGAAAACTGCGTTCCTTAATGGAAACATTAAGGAAGAGATATATATGACGCAGCCTGAGGGTTTCACATCTGTAGGAAGTGAGCATAAAGTATGCAAACTTCAGAGATCGATCTACGGTCTCAAACAAGCATCGAGGAGTTGGAACCTGAGATTTGATGAAACAATTAAGGAATTTGGTTTCATCAAGAATCCCGAGGAGCCATGTGTATATAAAAAGGTAGTTAACAGCGCTGTGACATTCCTTGTACTTTATGTTGATGACATTCTACTCATTGGGAATGATGCAGGAATGCTGCAGTCAACTAAAGTATGGTTGTCTAGTAGATTCTCAATGAAGGACATGGGTGAAGCATCCTATATTCTTGGAATACAGATCTATCGGGATAGATCGAAAAGGATGCTCGGACTCACCCAAGCTACCTACATCGATACCATACTTAAGCGGTTCTCTATGGAAGAGTCCAAGATAGGACACCTACCTATGTGCCACGGGATCACTCTATCTAAGTCTATGTGTCCAAAGACTGATGAGGAGATAGAGAGTATGACACGTGTGCCATATGCCTCGGCAATAGGTAGTATTATGTATGGCATGATCTCAACTAGACCGGATGTCGCATACGCTCTGAGTGTCACGAGCCGCTACCAGGCCAACCCCGGCCAATTGCATTGGAAGGCTGTGAAGGATATTCTTAAGTACTTACGAAGGACTAAGAATATGTTCATGGTCTATGGGGGTGGTAAACTGAAATTGGAAGGCTATACTGATTCTAGCTTCCAATGTGACGTGGATGATTCGAAATCAACCTCTGGATTTGTATTCATGCTCAATGGTGGTGCTGTCTCTTGGAACAGTTCCAAGCAAGACACCATCGCGGATTCAACCACTGAGGCTGAGTACATTGCAGCATCAGCTGCTGCTAAGGAGGCGGTTTGGATAAGTAATTTCGTCCAAGAGTTGGGCGTCATTCCTGATGGAGTTGGTCCAGTCCCGGTGTACTACGACAACACGGGTGCCGTTGCGCAAGCAAAGGAGCCTAGGTCTCACCAAAGATCCAAACATATACTGAGGAAATACCACATAATCCGGGATATTGTGGCTAGAGGTGACATAGCAGTTGAGTGAGTCGCCTCTGTGGACAACATTGCTGATCCACTTACGAAGCCCTTGCCAGGACCGTTGTTTGAAAAACATCACGAAACAATGGGACTGCGTCTGATTAGTAGTTGGCTATAGGGCAAGTGGGAGATTGTTAGAGTAGATGCCAAACTAGCCAACTTGTGACGTGTGGGTTTTATTGACTCTTGAACATGAAAATCTTTATTTATGAAATTCGCATTTATTTATGGCATTATTTATCTTCATTATGATTATAATGTTAACAATTGTGTTGGATAAAGACCTAGAATGCACCATAGTGTATGTTAGATGTGATAGTGGATATGATGGCTATCATGAAACACATCTAATAGTCACTGTGTATTCTGAATTCGTTCCTAGTCGATTGGGCCGTCAAAATGAGGATAAGGCCGTCCGAGCTTGAGACAAGCATCTGTGATGTGAAGTACCATGTTTCATTGGTAGGGAACATTGTGATGTTCTGAGCATGCAGATGGATAGTGACCTGGTGATCTATCGAACTACCCTCGTTCGGACTTTACAAGTGGTTACCATTTGTCGAGTGGATAAGTCCGAGGTCTTGGTTGTACTGATTAGTCCTCACTACTCGAAACGTCATTGAGACTCTACATGATAGGCACCTCACTTTGACCCATTTTCCGACTCATTTGGGGTCATTAGGCGGCAGAATTGGGTGAGGTCCCGATGCATGTAGGAGTCGATGCTTCGTTGTCGAGGATTCACCGCTCGCTTTCATGCGTGGATATCCTATGCTATCTGAGGAGACAATAGTGTATGAATCTCTGGCCAGAGTACGGGATGTGTTTTAGGTAAATGGATTTGCCTAGTAACACTCGCGATGTCACTATTCGATCTCCAAGATGTATGCATAGTCATAGGATCTTTAGCACGGCTAGCTGTATCCCTGAACCATTGAGGGTCACACAAGTACTGGATTCATGATTCCCGCATGGAAACTGAGCTCAATGTGTTGAGCATAGGACGAGGATTTTGGGGAGTGCGACTTCCTAAAAGTCAACAGGGGTCAAATGGGCAAGTCCGAAATTGTGATTTCGGAGTCACAATGGTTTGGGCCCACGGCTAGCTGTATCCCTGAACCATTGAGGGTCACACAAGTACTGGATTCATGATTCCCGCATGGAAACTGAGCTCAATGTGTTGAGCATAGGACGAGGATTTTGGGGAGTGCGACTTCCTAAAAGTCAACAGGGGTCAAATTGCGATTTCCTGAATTTGAGGGGCTAAACTGCTATTTTGGGCTAGATAATCTGAAAAATTATTTTTCACATCATAACATTCAGTTTTGGAAACTGAGTCGATTAGTCCGATCTGATCGTCGATCGGAGTTATGATGAAACCGCAGTGATTTAAATGAACCGAATGTTCATATGGACCTAGGCCTGACCCAAGTCCAATGGGCCGGTTCAAGCCCATCATAGGTCTATATGTTGATATGACCTAGGGCTTTAATCACAACACTAGAACACAACCCTAGACCTAAAATCGGCCGCCCCACCTCTCCCAAACCTCACGCCGCCTCCGGCCACCTCCAACGCCGCCTCCGGCCACCTCCAACGCCGCCACCGCCGCCACACCGTCGCCCGCCGCCGGTGACTTCGTGATCGGACTTGTTTCGATCAGCGTGACGAGGAGAATCCGTTAGTGCTAAAATCCATCATATCTTCTAGTGCAGACTGATGGAGGAACCGTGTTTCCGATCGTGGACCTGATTAGACGATCTACCGCCGCCTATATTTCAAGAGCCAGAATTCCCTGTGAATCTGTTTGGAGCCAGGCGCCTAGACGCCAGCAAGGTAACAATCGATAAATATCCTATGAATGGTTTATTGGTTAGTTTTAATGTATTGAACATATCTCGGGGCAAAATTTTAACTTCCGCTGCGCCCCCGGGAAACGGGATCCGGATCCGCCATTGTCGCCAACAGACCCCAACTGAGTCGGTAAACGGGTCAAAGTGAGGCACCTATCATGTAGATTTTCAATGACGTTTCGAGTAATGAAGACTAATTTGTACAACCAAGACCTTGGACTTAATCCACTCGACAAATGATAACCACTTGGAAAGTTCAAGCGAGGGTAGTTCGATAGATCAACAGGTCATTATCCATCTGCATGCTCAGAACATCGCTATGTTACCTACCAATGAAACGTGATACTTTGCATCGTAGATGCTAGTCTCAAGCTCGGGTGGACCTTATCCTCTTTTGGACGGTCCAATCAACTAGGAACTAGTTTAGAATACACAGTGACAATTAGATGTGTTTCATGATAGCCCTCAAATCCACTATCACATCTAACATACACTATAGTTCATTCAAGGTCTTTATCCAACAATTGTGTAATGCCCAGAATCATTAAGCAGTGGATTAAGGGAGTAATTTCGACATTCAAGAATTTGATAAAGCTTGATTATGAGCTCGGATTTCTTCTGGAAATGTTGGATGACTCAAGAACTGTGTTGATTAAATCGCGAAGTGTGAGAACCAGTCAAAGTAACCAGACGAGGCGATTTGATAAAATCAGCAGCAGGTTACTGTAGCTCGCGACTGGTGGAGTTTTGAAATTCAGTTGAAGCGTTATTGTTGATTTCAGCTGAAAACGAACGCGCGAATAGATGGATCAATACGAGAATGCCACGTGTTAATTACTGTTACGCACAAGAAATCAGCAGCAAGAGTTTGTAAGCATCTGCTGGTTTATGTACCTGCTGAGTATTGATTTCATCTGCTGGTTGATAATGACGTAGGTGCGACGTCGTCGTTTTGATATTAAACGCAACCCAGTCGAGGGGAAAGTAGTTTCAGCAGAGAGAGTCTACGACAGCATTTTGAATTATGAATATGAGCTTTGATACGGCATCGTTTAGCAATCAGTCGAGAAATTTTGAGTATCTGCTGGTTATCCAGTCGAGGGATCAATGCGACACCGTTTTGTTGTGCGATCAGCAGCTGGTTCTTTTGTGTGACGTAGTGCCAGCTGATGACATATAACGACGTCGTTGGAATTAGTTATAACGACATCGTTTTGAGATTTTTTAATTGTTGCGACTGAATTGATTACTGTTGTTGCGACTGGTTATTACAACAGCTGGTTCTTGCGTCTGCTGAAGAACAACGATAGTTGAACAGCGACTGAGGACGAC
>KV015671.1:8236-31915 GCA_001598015.1 Dorcoceras hygrometricum
TGAGGACTAATCAGTACAACCAAGACCTCAGACTTATCCACTCGACAAATGGTAACCACTTGGAAAATCCGAACGAGGGTAGTTCGATAGATCACCAGGTCACTATCTATCTGCATGCTCAGAACATCACAATGTTCCCTACCAATGAAACATGGTACTTCGCATCGCAGATACTAGTCTCGAGCTCGGGCGGCCTTATCCTCGTTTTGACGGCCCAATCGACTAGGAACATGTTCAGAATACACAGTGACTATTAGATGTGTTTCATGATAGCCGTCATACCCACTATCACATCTAACATACACTATAGTGCATTATAAGTCTTTACTCAACGCAATTGTTAATCATTATACAACACAATGAAAGTAAAGAATGTCATAAATAAATGTGAATATCATATATAAAGATCGTTTCATACAAGAGTCTATGAACCCACACGCCACAAGTTGGCTAGTTGGGAATCTACTTTAACAGGTAATGTGCTGTAACCAAGACTCCGCATCGGAACTACTCTCATCTCCATCAAACGTCTGAGGGTTCATACGCTGAAACCTCGCCATGATTAGTTCCATCTCATCCACATGGGCTGCCAGCACATCAACCTCATCGTCAACCACCTGCCTAGCACGCCTACGAACAGGAACACTACGCTGAATCTCCTCATCGTTCTAAGCCTCAGACTCAATCGGAATCGGCCTGGTAGCTCTACCCCTACGTCTAGGCGGCATCTAGGCAAGCACTAATACAGTAAGATCACACAACAAATATATCACATAGTCAAGCACATGAAACAAGCAACAAAGTGCCTAGACTCAAGTGTGATCAAAAGAATTCGATTTTATCCCAGTTTAAGCTCTGATACCAAAAATGTCAGGTAAGCCTCAGACTCAATCGGAATCGGCCTGGTAGCTCTACCCCTACGTCTAGGCGGCATCTAGGCAAGCACTAATACAGTAAGATCACACAACAAATATATCACATAGTCAAGCACATGAAACAAGCAACAAAGTGCCTAGACTCAAGTGTGATCAAAAGAATTCGATTTTATCCCAGTTTAAGCTCTGATACCAAAAATGTCAGGTCCGATGCACAATACAGAGAATAACCACGCATAAACAATTATGGGAGCATTTAAAAGTGGCTAAAAATTTTTTCGCTTTGGCTGACTTAGAAAGCATAATTAAAAATTACATTGATACTCAAAATATTGGTTTTACAACAACCCAAAACCAAGAAACAAGCAACGATACAGACATCGAGTGTCTCCCAATCAACAAAACTATCAAATCAACAATAAAACATTAACACGGGACATTCCCCGGCAATGACTCTATTGCATAAACATACAATATATATAACTGGGACCCTCTATCCACCTCCTGGGACACCACCAGCTGAGTCATCTCCTCAACCAGCTGAGAAACTATGGTAACCTGAACAACACATAAACAGGCAGAACAACCAGCCCCAGAGGGACATGGGGTCAAACCCCAGTACGTAGAGCAATATAAACAGCAGATAGATAGCAATAGATAAGAATGCACATGCTATGCATGAGATAACAGGGATGTAAGAACGAAGGACTACAATAGAACAGGGAGTCACGAAGCTCAAGAACCAGCTCAACAGCTGTCAACAGATCGAACAAAGAATAGTAGTGGCCACAATGTGCATGAGAGCATGGTAGCTATCTACTCGTCTCAACACACGGTACCAGAGCACAATCAAATCACTCAACCTGCTATTGCCAAAGCTCATGAGAGCGTGGTAGCTATCCACTCGTCTCATAGCGGCTAACAGATAACCGAGCAGGGAGATGAGGAGCACGGTATTGCCGCTCGTCCTCAACAACAGCTCCTAGTACACACGGTTAGCGCAACAATAACAAAGGCTAACAGATATGAGCTCAATCGTGGAAAATGCGTGTATGCCAATGCAACAGCTTACATTACTCAGCACAGAGTTCAGCAGTAAGCAACAACAACATAACATCACAGATTACACGCATACCAGCAAGCATACACATATATCCATGCCAAATCCCAAAGCTGTAAACAAGCTCAAATCCCTACCGTAGCTTTCTGAGCTACAATTATCACAGCAAAGTCCCTAGCAACTCAAATCTAAAACCTGCTAAGCCAACAGCAACGACAATACTCAGGGACAGTAGCAATGAGCTCAATCGTGGAAAATGCGTGTATGCCAATGCAACAGCTTACATTACTCAGCACAGAGTTCAGCAGTAAGCAACAACAACATAACATCACAGATTACACGCATACCAGCAAGCATACACATATATCCATGCCAAATCCCAAAGCTGTAAACAAGCTCAAATCCCTACCGTAGCTTTCTGAGCTACAATTATCACAGCAAAGTCCCTAGCAACTCAAATCTAAAACCTGCTAAGCCAACAGCAACGACAATACTCAGGGACAGTAGCACAGAACTACGAACTGGGAGATACGAGCTCCACCAGCTCTATCCTACCCTTCTAGCACAACAGATAGCTCTAAATGAAGCATAAGGGAGGATCTAGCTCTTACTCGAAAGCATTACCTGAATGGAAAAGAAAATTTGTTCGAGCACGAGCCAGCGACGCACTGTTGCTACTACGCGTTCACTCTCCGAGCTAACTCAAGTCTTAGAAAGAGGTATATAAAGAAGCATCTTGGCAAGAGGAATCCAACGCTACCACTCTTGCTCAAATCTGAGTGATCTGTTGTCGGTAATCGGAGAAGATAAGGTTCGATGAACAGTAACTAGGGTATCACGACAGAGTAAGGTTACGGGGAAATATTTCTAAGTGTTGGGGAAGATATCGCGTTCGAATGGTCAAAGTCCTCTATTAATAACGCAAATCTGCTCAAATATGGTGAACGGTAACCACCAACAAATCGAGGTCCACAACTGACACCGGCTCAGATCTGAGTACCACTCCAGATCTGGTCTCTACGCCAAAACAGATTTGGGACTTCTCCAAACAACGTCGCATAGAAAACCATTCACCCAACTGGTACACATCATCCCTAGCACCAAATCTGCTATCACTAAAACGGCGTCGCCTCGCAATCCAGATCTGGATGACCAGATCTCACACCAGTACTGACCAGCATTCACTGATACCCAAAACGACATCGCACTGCCTTTCGGTCTAGACAACCCGGAACCGGTCCACACCAAACCCTCGAACCAGGCCGGTTCACACAGCGCTAAAAACTTACGCATCTCAAATCTGGTTTCTCCCAAACGACGGCGTTTCGCTACCCGGGAAAGATATTCAACCAGCGTTCCCAGAATGTCTTGCGGAAACCAGATTTGATCTCCAGCCTAACATACAATCAACCTGCGCTGAAGCCGAATTTACCAACCAGCACTTCTCAACTCCCCAAATCTGATTACTACTACGCAGAACTCTGCAACTGTCCAGAGTTGTTTCCAATACACAAATATAGAAACCCGATACACTCACCAAGCATACCAGCTCAAAGCTGGCCTGTCCCAGATCTGCTCCCGCCAAATCTGGTCTATACTAAACCCGATTAATTAGCGTAATTAATCCACAAATCTTTCGAGTCTCACAAGCAGAGTCTAGGAGTTTTCTTAGCTTGGGACTGTTGGATCGGGTTTGTACAAATGGTTGTATAAATCAAATCTTCTAGTGAATCCTTCCAGCAATGGAAGAAGGGGAGACGTAGGTGAATAAGCTCCTAACTTTCAAAAACAAATTCGCAGCATACTGTTTTTACAGCTTTCTGCATTCACGCATTGCATGGTTTAAAACCAGTTTTTAAGCTTTCAATTTTCAGAGAGTATTTCAGGTTCTTTTCCGCATGATTTTTAATCATACCTGACATACTTCTCGGTGCTAAAACATTTCAAGAACCAGAGCTATTGCAGGTCATGTTTTCATAGACCAGACCGCACGCGATCTGGACCAGCACGCAGCGCTGCCTCGTGCTGATCCAGCATAGGCGTGGTCTGCTGTTTTGCTATTGCGTGCAGTCCATTTAAAATATTTTAAATGCACATAATTTGTATTTTCGATCCATGAATTGGTGCCTAAGCTGTGTGAGAGCTCACGGTAACCGGTTCTTGTTTCCTATCATAAGAATAATCAGTATGACAATATAAAATAATTGATAAATTATCAATACATGCTTACTTAATAATCAAGAAAAAATGTGAGGTGTATAATCTTTAATAAATACATGAAAAGTGAGTATCACAAATTTTTTAGGTGCAATAATTGTCCGTGCTAGGTAGAGTAATCGAATCGTGGCGCTAAAGTTGCTATACGATTTAAAAAATTGGAGTTGCACCGTTACCACCAGCTATAGCTTTTGGTAAAGCGGCAAGCGCTTGATCTTAGAAATTTGTATCAGAGTTAGGTCAGGGGTTCGAGTCTCCCAAGAAGCATTTTCTATACTTCTTCGGGAGGGAGGATTGTTGAGTTAAGCGTGCAAGGGTGAGAATAGTACTGAGATGGGTGACCTCCTGGGAAGTTCTCGTACGTCAAGCTGCTGACGTTGCGCCTATTGATATGGTTGGCCATGTGGGCTATAAAAGTGTGATATCAGATCTTAACGGATAATACTATCTCTGCTGGGGATGGGCCCGGCGGTAGGGGAAGGGTAAGACTAATCTCTAAGGGAATTGAGACAGCACCAGCAGTTAGACACGCACCTCCCCTGACTCATGGGCCTAACAGCCCAACCTTAACGCACATAATAGGTGCACTCTGTGATGCCACGTTATAAGGAAATAAAGTTGCACCTTGGCTAACAGCTATAGCTTTTGGCCTAGTGATAAGCACTTGATCCTAACAATAGTCATAAAAATTATTCTTGAATTAACCATATTCTCCTTTTTCCTTTTGTAAATAGAGAAATAAAATTTGTGAAGAAAAGTTTGATGAGAAGAGTAATTTTGGAGTGAATGAATATTTTAGAGAGAATTATATTTATAGGATAAATATCTAGCCGTTTATAACTGTTACTGCCATTAAAGTATATCTATTTTATGATCGTTTGTAATAAACAAATACAATAGTTCATGATAATTAATTTTTTTTCAAATAAGGTATGTATTCATATAATTTTATAGTTATAACATGATACTGGTAATCACAGTAAATAATTTTGTAACATCACATTATTATTTGAGGTGGCATACCACATTTATATAATAATATTATATTATACATAAGCAATGAACAATATAATTTTTTGTAAATCATATCACGTTATTATAATGAGTTTTCAGTGACTCCTTTATATAATAACATTATATATACGTTAAAGTACATATATATATATATATATATTGTTAAGATAAAATTTATAAGTTTGGTCATTACATAAACAAGACTAAGAACTGAACAAAAGATGCAGATCTGATCTTAAGTATTCGCATAGGATAAGAGAAGGGAACATTTCAGATCATGACGTCATACCATTGAGGTGAAGATTTCAGATCCGAGAGTTCTGAATAAAGTTGACTCAGTATCAGATTTGATTGTTCGAGAATTGATCAGATATCGAGTCATGTATTCAGTTATCGGGTTGAGGATTTCAGATTTAATTTTCAGATATCGGGTTAAGGAACTCAGATGTGAGTGTTTCAGATGTGATTCAGAAGCTACAGATGTTATAATTCAGACCCGAGCGTTTCAGATGTGAACAGACTCAACATAAGGTATTTCAGATCTCAGTATTTCAGATGTGGTTACAGAATAATCAGAGCATATTAGATCCGAGGTTATCATATGAGATAACTCAGATTTAGGTACAGCATACTTACAGATGTTTCCAAGTACTCAGATCTGGTATATTATGAATATACATATAGATGGAAAGATTCGCTTAACAGAATGAACCTTCAAATGTGAGCTTCGAATGTCTTCAGATGTTATCAAAGGATTATTTGAGAAGAATCAACGGTCATAGTTGTATCGTATAAAAGCCTGGAATTAAGGAGACAAAATCAGTGCTATTTTGGGTAAAGTTGCACAGTACGCAGAGTGATTGATACGATGATTACCCGCTTTGGAATATAAGTCAATTTAGCCATGACAAGCGCATATTACCTTTTGCATGGCATTGGAGCATTAAATGCTATGATACGATGAAGATATGCAAAGGATTTTATCTACTGGCTACATTTATTGACCGTTGAGGACAAAGAGTATATATAGCTGAAGAATTCAAATGAAGAAGCTCTCGGTTAATTTCTACCATTCACGACGTCTTCTTTGCTATCATAACGCTCTTACATACTCACTGTCAACCTTACATCGCAAAATATTCTAAGTCCCAGTATTCAAATCTCGAAGAACACTCAAGCTCAAGCTTTCATAGATTTAATCTTCGAGATATCCTGGTTTAAATTTTTAAATAGTTCTTGTTGATAAAAGAACGAGAAGATTTACAGTACTCACTATATCGTATTTCTGTGTATCATTCAGATTTGAGTCTGTAACAAACGTGCTACGTGAAGCCGTTTGATAAAATTACGTTGATTGTATTCAGGAGAGTTATTTGCGTGTGTTGTGGTGATTACTAGGAGTTCACTTGGAGAGAGGCTCAGTGACCGGGTTTCTACAGCGTCTGTATTCATCAAAGTCTTCTAGTGGAACCTTCCTGCAAAGGAAGAAGGGGAGACGTAGGATCTTCAGATCCGAACTTCCAGAAACAAATCTCTGACCCTTACGCTTTTACTTACTGCTTCGCATTTATTTACATTATACTGTTCACTGATCAATCGACTTATTTCCGCACAATTTTTGTTAGTCGATAAATGAGATTTAGGACTGAGATACCTCAGATCTGGTAACACAGATCCGAGTTAAGCAAGGCGCTTGTAAAATCGTTTTTAAGGTTTCGAAAAATAAAAATCCAAGGAGTTCATTCAACCCCCACCTTTTGAACTCCTAGGCCTGTTTTCGATCCTAATTGATCCTATCAATTGGTATTAGAGCCTGCGCATCTCAGTTATTGAACAGTTTGTCTTTTACGCTTTATATATTTCAACATGTCTACCTCACATAACAAGATTCCTATGTTTTCGAAGGAAGACTATGACGATTGGAAGATTAGGATGCAAGCTCACTTGGCCGCATAGGACGATGACATGTGGCTCGTTATCACTGATAAACCCATGAAGATAATGAAATCCAATGCAGCTATAGCAATATCTGATGGTGCACCTCAGTGGGTGGAAAATAACCGACATGAATATACCACTGAGGACAAGAAAAAGGCCAATCTGGACAATGTGGCAAAGGATATTCTTTTCAAGACGCTGGACAAGAATATGTTCAACAAAATCAAGACCTGTACCACTGCCAAGGAAATTTGGGAGAAGCTGATTCAGATCTGCAAGGGCAATGATGAAACAAAGAAGAACAAACTAACTATGGCCCAGCAGAAGTATGAGTCAATCAAGATGCGAGAGGGCGAAACCATGGCGGAGTTTGATGAGCGTTTCAGTGCTGTGATGATCAAGCTAACAAGTCTGGGAAAAGAATACAGCAACCGAGAGTTGGCGCTCAAAGTGATGAGAGCATTACCCAGGGAGTGGGATGTCAAGATGATGGCTATGAGAGAGTCTAAGGACCTAAAAAAGTTGGAGCTTCATGATCTGTTTGCGAACCTGAAGGCGTACGAGTTTGAGTTAGAAACCAGATCTGAGATAGGACCGTCAACATCTCAACCAACAAAAGCTCTTGCAGCAACAACATCTGAACAGTGCTCTCCAAGCACTAGCAAGTCTGCCGAACAACTGAGCAATGACATCATGTCCCTCTTCGTCAAGAAGTTTGGGAAATTCCTGAGAAGATCCTATAACCCTTCTTTGTCTTATAATAATGCAAACAAATCTGAAAAGATTTCAACTGTATGAATTGTAATAACTGTGGTCGTCCAAGGCACTTTGTAGCAGACTGCAACAGGCCAAAGAAGGATGAAAGCAAGAAGGATGACCGATCCAAGAAGGATGATAGAAGATCCAAGGAAAGAAGGAGAACCAGATCTGAAAAAAGGCCAAATCGAAAGAATGGTCGTAAAGTACTTGTTGCAGAACAAAGCAACAAAAACTAGGCGGATTCAAATTCCGATTCCTCATCAAGAAGCTCCTCCTCTAGCGACAGTGAACAGGAGGAAGTTCACTGCCTGATGGCTAATCAACCTTCGGATGACGAGGTATTTGATTTCTCCAACACTAAATTTACACGAGAGGACCTTATTAACGCACTCAATGAAATGTTCCATGAGTAAAAGCTTTCTCAAACATTCGAGGAAGTCAAGGTTGAAAACAAAGGTTTGAAAAATAGTTCAGTAGAACCAAGCACTGCTCAACTTGGGGAAACTGACAGTTTACAAACCGAGTTAAGTAAGCTGAAGTCTGAGAATGAATCTTTGAGATTAAGATCCTGTGAGCTCAAATCTAAAAATGAAAGGTTAAATCTGGTGATGAGCTCCTAGACTCAGTCTTCTGTCTCTCTCACCAAGCTGCATGAAACCCAAAAGTCGTTAACGATAAATCTGGCTTAGGTTTCAATGTTGGAGAAATCAGCTCCGGAGAGTCCAATACTCAGTAAAATCTGGTATATGACAAGTTCAAAAAGATGAATTTTGTCAAAGCCAGTGTGATACACAATACTTATGAGTCGTTAAAGTATGATGACCAGACCTCTGGGCAACTGAACCAAAAAGGCAAAGTTGGTATCGGATATATCAGACCTGAGAATTCTAAGCCAAGCTGGTTAAAGAACAGACTTGATAAAGAGAAAGCGAGAGCTGGTCTAAGTAGTCTGTTTCTCACCAGCCCAGGTAGAGTTCGACGAAGGTCAAATCTGTTTGGAGAAAGGTTCAGCCCCGAAGAGATCTGAATGGTCCACATACTAAGCCAAAGCTCAACAGATCTCACCATATTTCTGCACATACCCTTATGGATTTTCATACTGGGAAAACTGTTAAGGTAATTCAATTCCCAAGGGGTAATCCGATCTGGACCCAAGTAAAATTGGGTACCAAAATCTGTTTTCGTGATTGCAGGGTAACAGGTACAAAGCTGCAGATGATTCAATCATATGGTACCTAGATAGCGGCTGTGCACGTCACATGACAGGAGACCCAAAGATGCTATCAGATGTGACTCCTCACAAAGGAGCAAAAATCGTTTTTGGCGATAACTCACATGGTAACACTGTGGGTAAGGGTGAGCTTACCCATGGTAAAGCACACTTGAACCGTTCAGAGTTTAGATTATCTGACTGTATTGATAGGCAAAATATCGGGGAATACCTACATTCTCAATTGGTCAGAGCAAATGGGATCTGAACAGATCTGCCTTGCAGCTGACTCTTCCAAGAGCTGGCTGTGGCATCAGCGAATGAAACATCTCAAATTCAAAACGCTTGCCAAATTGAGTCAGCATGAACTGGTTTCTGGTATGCCCAAAATCAATTTTTATAAGGACAAGATCTGTGCCGCATGTCAGCTTGGTAAAAAAATCCATTCTACCTTTAAAAAGAAAGGCGGTAAACGTTCTTCCTGAAGCTTAGAGCTTTTACATATGGATCTCTTTGGTCCTATTCCCGTAACGAGCTTAGGGGGAACGAATTACACCCTAGTTGTTGTGGATGATTTTACAACATTCACTTGGGTTTTGTTTTTAAAATCAAAATATGATACCGCTGACCAACTGATTCGGCTTTTAAAACGTTTACAAAATTACAGATCTTGTACAGTCAACAGGATAAGAAGTGATCGTGGTACCGAGTTTTTAAATCAAAAATTATCTTCTTATCTGGATGACATTGGGATAAAGCATGAGCTTTCTGCAGCTAGAACTCCTCAACAGAACGGGCTGGTTGAGAGGAGAAACCATACTTTAAAAGAAGCTGCTAGATCTATGATCGCTTACTCCGGCATTTCTCAAAAATTCTGGACAGAAGCAGTTAACACACCTTGCTACACTCATAACAGATCTATGATTAATAAGTTGCACGAGAAACCCCATATGAGATCTGGAGTGCAAGAAACCTGACATTTCAGCATGAGCTTTCTGCAGCTAGAACTACCTCAACAGAACGGGCTGGTTGAGAGGAGAAACCATACTTTAAAAGAAGCTGCTAGATCTATGATCGCTTACTCCGGCATTTCTCAAAAATTCTGGACAGAAGCAGTTAACACACCTTGCTACACTCATAACAGATCTATGATTAATAAGTTGCACGAGAAACCCCATATGAGATCTGGAGTGCAAGAAACCTGACATTTCATATTTCAGAGTGTTTGGGTGCAGATGTTTCATTCACAATAACGGTAAGAAGCACCTAACAGCTTTTGATGCCAAATCTGATGTAGGTATATTTATAGGATATTCAGCTGTGAGAAAAGCTTACAGAGTGTTCAACAATCGAAGTCTGACAGTTGAAGAATCATCACATGTGGTTTTTGATGAGACAAGTTTCAGATCCAACTCAGCTGCAAGTATCAATGATTTGTGCACACATCTGGAATCATCCAGCCTTGATTAATCAAGTGATGACGTGCCACGACAAAGATACTCAGCTGAGATACAACCAGCGCTAGACACACCACACGACAATTCTCAAGCAGATCTGACAGCTGCTGGAACTGGAACAACCAATGTTCAAGATATTGTGCAAACAGATCCGACAGTACATAAATTGACATCTGACGCACAAGATGCGAGCACATCCTATCAAGTGGTATCGAGCTCAAATCTGGAACAACAATCACGACAACTGGAATTTGATGCACAAGCTAGCAACGTGAATCATCAATTGATGACAGATAATCCAGATGCGACCATCCATCCAAACATCGAAGCTGAACAAGGAGCAAATCCCATTGGATCTGATCTTCGGTGGAATAGAAATCATCCACCTGAGCAGATCATAGGTAACATTCATTCTCTCGTTCGCACATGAAGCCAACTTATGCATGATCACTTTGATTCAGCATTCATTTCGCATATAGAACCAAAGCCGGTAGAAGAAGCCTTAGCAGACCCAAGCTGGATAGATGCAATGCAAGAAGAGCTTAATCAATTTAAAAGAAATAGCGTATGGCAATTAGTTCCTCGACCTAGTAATCATTCAGTAATAGGTACTAAATGGGTCTTTAGGAACAAGCTAAATGAATATGGGATAGTGATTAAACACAAAGCTAGACTGATAGCTCAAGGATTTAGGCAAATGGAAGACATATATTTCGATGAGACCTTTGCACCAGTAGCTAGACTAGAAGCCATTCGCATGTTTCTTGCTTATGCTGCATTTAAAGACTTCAAAATCTTTCAAATGGATGTTAAGAGTGCATTTCTTAATGGCATCCTATCTGCGGAAGTGTATGTTGCACAACCTCCTGGCTTCGTTAGTCATACATATCCAGATTATGTTTACAAATTGGATAAAGCTCTATATGGGTTGAAGCAAGCACCCAAAGCTTGGTATGATACACTATCTAAATTTCTTATCGAGCATGATTTCACAATAGGAATTGTTGATAAAAACACTATTTAAATTCGTCAAATCTGATCATGTCCTGTTAGTTCAAATCTATGTTGATGATATTATATTTGGGTCAACTAACCCCAAACTGTGCCAAAAGTTCTCTAAGTTGATGCAGGAAAAATTCGATATGAGCATGATGGGAGTGCTTACGTTCTTTCTGTGATTACGAGTGAGACAACTTGACAATGGGATCTTCATTAATCAAGCAAAATACATGAAAGAACTGCTGAAGAAATTTGGCATGGATAATTGCTCAGCAGCAGCGACCCCAATGAGCTCTTCAATAAAATTGGATAAATATGAAGCGGGAACTGCTATTGAGGTATCTTTATATCGTGGTATATAGGCTCCCTGCTTTACTTAACAGCTAGCAGACCAGACATCATGTTTGCTGTCTGTATGTGTGCTATATTCCAAGCGGAGCCAAAGCAATCTCATTATATTGCTGTAAAGCGTATACTTAAATATTTAAAAGGAACTTCCAATGTGGGTCTTTGGTATCCCAAAGACTCCAGCTTTCAACTAATCGGTTACAGTGATGTAGACTACGCAGGATGTAGAGTTGATTGTAGAAGCACAAGCGGTACTTGTCAATTCTTAGGAGATCGATTGATTTCCTGGTTCAGTAAGAAGGAGACCTCTATTGCAACGTCCACAGCTGAAGCAGAGTACTTAGCAGCTGGAATCTGCTGTGCTCAGATCTTATGGATTCAACACCAGCTAAAGGACTACATCAATGATGCTTCTGAAGCACCTATTCTCTGTGACAACACTAGTGCCATCGCAATTACTCAAAATCCAGTGTTGCACTCTAGAACAAAGCATATCGACATCAGGCATCACTTCATAAGAGATCATGTGCTCAAGAAGGACGTCCGGCTGGAGTATGTGTCGACTGATTATCAAGTAGCTGAAATATTCATGAAGCCTCTATCAGACGCTAAGTTTTCCTATTTCAGAAACATTCTTGGTCTCTTAGAATTGCCTTGATTTGGTTATGTACTAACAATTGCAGGTTGAACAGCTACCGTGTTTATCAGCTTTGAGTCTACTGTTCAGGGGGAACTTCGTGGATTTTCAGATATGGTAAAATTTCAGACTTGGGAGGACCTCAGTTTTAGGGGGAACGATAGATCTAAATTAGTAAGTGCTGAGTCAGCTGAATATTTGAGATCCGGATACACTCAGATTTCATATATACACAGTTGATACTTATCTGGAATCAGATCTGACACTACCCCTACTGACACATCAAAACAGATCCTAAGGTTGTGACGTGTTAAGCATTTGGCGCTAGTTCTTTCTTTTACTTTACCCTCGCGGTTAAAATTCAAAATCTTTTCAAAAATTTTATCGCGCCATCGGATGGTTGACATGTGTAGTCAATCATACGAAACGTCACATCCACATTCTCTCACCGTTTCACATTCCTTGTTTACATTACGCCGTTTCATTTTTAATTAACCCTTACCTTACACAAATTACTTTCAAGATTTCTTGCATTTTTGCTCTCTCGTGCTTCCTGTTTGCAGATTATCTATCTCTTAGGAGTTTTCTCGTTCTATCTACTATCTGAAATGGCATCTTCCTTGTTGCGAACGCCCTTCAAGTCAATTTTGACTCTGTTTTAGGTATTCCATATAACGATGGGATGGTTAAGATGTTCAGAGCCCTAGAATCTACTGGGCTTCGTGGCTTTTTGGGATGTCCGTCAGTCCTCTATGAAAAGTTGGAACAGTTCTTTGACACTGCACTTGTGAAAGATAATGAAATTCTCTGTGTCATTTACGGCAAGGTTGTTGCGATTACTGAGGATAGGTTTGCAGGTGTATTCGAACTGCCTACTGAAGGATTGACTGATTTTTCGGAAGTACCAAAGAACTTGTTTGATGCGAGAAGTTTGTTTTCTCAGTCTGGAGAGCCCGTCAAAACCTCTTGCAAAAAGAGGAAATTGAAATATGAATTCCGTTAGTTGAACGATGTACTGGAAAAGTCAGTGACGGTCAAAGCTGGTTTGTTTGACGCTGTCACCCATGAACGCTTTGTGTTGATGACGGTGATTCACTTTGAGTTGAAAGTTAACTGGAGCAAACTGCTGTTTGATACTCTTAAGGAGATGGCTGATAAATCCTCCGAGAGAGCCAAGGGCTACGCGGCTCAAATCTATGTCCTGTTGAAGGGAGATCCATCTGTGATTTTGGAAGAGGCGAAGACCTTCCCTCCTCTGAAAATTACTTTCTGCCAAGACTGTAGGGACATATGTCGCCATGACTGATAAATCCTCCGAGAGAGCCAAGGGCTACGCGGCTCAAATCTATGTCCTGTTGAAGGGAGATCCATCTGTGATTTTGGAAGAGGCGAAGACCTTCCCTCCTCTGAAAATTCTTTCTGCCAAGACTGTAGGGACATATGTCGCCATGAATAAAACTATTGATGCTCTTGGTGAATCAGATGATCCCGACGTGGCTAAAATAGCGGTTGTAAAAAGGCAATCTGTGTCTAAAAAGAGATCTGCTTCAACTGCTAACAAGGACACAGATGAGGTACAGGTGGAGATAGTTACCGAGAAGGCTGTGTCCAAGAAGCGACCAGCTGCTGCCTCTGATGCACCAGCTGTTAAGAATAAGAGGACGGTAACGGAGAGAGCTGCTCCCACGGAGAAGGATCTGGCACTTGTAACATTAGCACAAGATGCAGTACCGATCCAAACTATTGAACCTATCTCAGCTGTGCTAGATGAGCGTCCTCATGCTCAAAAGCGCAAAGCACCGAAGATAAAGTTGAGATTGTCAACAGGTTCTGATGATGAAATTGTTGAGAAGGAGCCAGGTGTGGAGAATGTTGTAGAGAAACAGAAGGAAAAGCCAGCTGTTGATGATGTGGATAAGATTATTGATCAAGTTCTCACTGAAACCGCACAAATGGAAACAAATGTGGTGGAACCAGATGTTTCAGAGGGAGTAGCGATGGGAACAGATTTGGCAGAACCGGTGGTAACAAGATCTGACGATATAGTAGTTGAGATCACTGAGCGCTCGACTGCTGTCAATGATGAGGATGATAATCTTGATGGAGCTGAAAATGAAATTGCTAGGACAATGGCATATGTTATTGCACCGAAACAGTTTCTTAAAGAGCCTTTGAGATCCGGAGAGGATGACGACATATCTGAGGTTGAGCAACCAAGTAAGGTAATTGATAAGGAGGAAGACTATGTGAAGAATAAGGAGACAGATATTCAGCTTGTAGAGACTGAAACATGGAAGGAGATTGATCCAGAGCCGGTGGCAGATGTGGGACAGATTCCGTCAGATGAAGAGTCACTGTCCATATATGATTTATTGATGCGAATCCCTGAGGATATGATGCTTCCGTCAGTGACTGCTGCCTATCCCGCAAAAATAATATTTGGACATGGAATCACAATTAGAGTCTCGGACGGGGACTGGTACAAGGCATGTGACTCCCACGCCCATGGGTGTCAACGGACTTGAATAAAAAGAAATAAAATAGGAAAAGAAGGGCTGAAATGAAATATTGTAAGCTGTATTTCTTACAACACAAAAGAAAATTTAGACACAAACACACTTGGCGCCAAATAATAAATATCGGAAACATATCTCAACCACAAGTTGATATAAAATGCAAAGTGCGATATTACAACATCTGAAAGTCTATATTAATTCAATCATTGTTGTAATGGATCTAATACAGATTTTTCAAAAGATCAAAAACAACAACAGCTGCGTGGAAAACATCGGCCATTGATAAACACAATCACCACAGCGATTCAGCTCCCGCCGCCTGTCTGCCCCAGATCTGTCTCACCTGCACCATTTAAAAGCTAATGAGCCTAGGGGCTCAGCAAGTAAAATATGAGGATAACAAATCACTTAATGCAGGCAGACATCTCGTATCTTAACATAACTTAGTGTAAAGGAAGGCATTTAAACTTAAACATCTTTGGTAAAACAGATTCGGGACATAACCCAGATCTCATCATTATTTTCTTGTGATTTATGGCTTAGAAGCTCTCCTTAGGTCCTTTGGCACTTGATCATGTTACTTCTGAATTCAGTTTTTATGGCATGAAGCCCTATATGAAGGGGCAACCGACACGCTCGACGACTTCTCACCCTTCCCTTATGAAGGGGAAACTGTCTTGACAGCTGCTCACACTTCCTTTATGATCGTCTGTTATCTACGCCATAAATCCTAAAACTAAACTTTTCTTCCTTTAAACTCACATCTGGTTGAAATCAAATTTGAACATCAATAGGGTTCACTATATTTTGAAACTCGTTTTTCTTTAAAATCTCACTGAGCATCAGATTTGACTACTGGGGGCTTATCGCTGAAATGAAAATCAGATTTGGCTATCAAAATAGTGCTCGGGTACAAAACAGATCTTGGTCGTAGAAACAGATTCGACTATATGAAGAGTATCGCTAACGTTGAAACAGATGTGACTCGAGGAACAGTATCGTTAACGTAAAACGGATTCGACTATAGGGTATACGTCGCTGGCGTGAAAACAGATTTGACTCTAGGAGCGCTATCGCTAGCGTGGAAATTCAGATGTGACCATGGAAACACTATTGCTAACAGGTAAACAGATTCCACTGAAGAAAAGATGTATCGCTCTTTAAAGAAAAAGACTTGGCTAGGGAAATGGCATTACGGGTGTGAAAATAAGATTGACTATAGAAACAGTGTTTAAGAGCGAAATAGATTCGACATCTGTAAGGCAAAATTGATATGGGATTTCAGACTTGAAGATAGGATTTGGATACTAGCATAGGAAAACCGACTTGGCTATGTATCTTAGTGCTGCAATATCTCTACGACACCCAAGGTACCAGCTCCGCCTATCTAACCGGAACAAAATCCCGATTGGACCAGCATCGCCGATTACTTGGAGTCAAGCCAGACATCTCCATTCACCAAGAAGAACTTCATAATCATTCAAGGAACTAGAATCTGGATGCTCAATGTTTTTAAGAACACGTCAACATTTTCATTAAAACATGCTGGAATTCTTTTGAAACAGAAAACAACAGTGAACCCGATCTTTCATTTTCATAAACATGCTTGAACATTGCCATATCTTTAACATAAACAGGCAAGCAAACCGAACTGAGGAAAAACAATATATGCTTTAAAATGGTGTAGCAAGGATCATCTTTTACTTGCCTTAACACTAGATACACGGAGACAGCTGGTTCCTGCAGAATTCCTCCCCAAGCACCACGACGAGCTCCAGAGAGTTTTAAGAAGATGAAAGATTTTCTTTACAAATGAAAGTGACTCTAACTTCTCGTAATCAATCATATAAGGGAACATGATTGCAGTTGGTAAAAACACTTGAGTAGGTATGGGGTGTCCTACCAACTATTTTTCCTTTAAAAATATTTGTTAAAAGCTCCCATCCACTGTTTAATTTTAGAAATTTTACCAAATTATTTTGAAGAGAACAATTTGCTCAATTTAAAAGCATTTTCGAACAGAATCTAAAATCTGCTCGTGTCTTGTGCTTGAGGAGAAATCTGCCTAGAAACCTTCCGCGTCATGTCTCAAGTCTGAAATCTGAAATCAGTCTTTTAAAACAATTAAAATGAACTTAAATCTAAAATCTAGAAATATCAACATGTCACCTTTAAAAATAAAAAGGGTTAAAATTATGGTCCTATGGATTTTGGGGCGCTACAACTCTACCTTCCGTATGGGAATTTCGTCCTCGAAATTTACTTACCAAACAGATATGGGTAATGACTATGCATATCAGCTTCGGTCTCCCACGTAGCTTCTCGTTCTGTTTGGTTAGACCATTGCACCTTAACCATAGGGATACTACGGTTTCTCAACTTCCTAATCTCTCAAAGAAGAATCCTCTCGGGTCTCTCTTCGTAACTCAGATCTGGTGCTAACTGAATTGGCTCATGGGTCAATACGTGCGAAGGGTTGGGAATATACTTTCTCAAAGCTGATACGTGGAAAATACTATGCACTGCGGACAGATGCGGCAATGCTAAACGATAAGCCAACGTCCCTACTCTCTCCAGAATCTCATAAGGCCCAATATATCTATGACTCAGCTTTTCTTTCTTTCCAAAACGCATACTCCCTTCATCGTAGCTACTCTCAAAAACACATGGTCACCAACCTCAAAACTCAGGTCCCGACTTCTATTATCTGCATAGCTCTTCTGTCTGCTCTGAGTAGATCTCATCCGCTCTCTAATCTTTCTAACAGCCGCAGCTGTTTGTTCTACCACATATGGTCCTAAACCAGCTCGTTCTCCTACCTCATCCCAGTGAAGAGGTGTTCTACATTTGCGACCCTAGAGAGCTTCGTATGGGGCCATCTGGATAGAATATTGGAAACTGTTGTTATACGCAAATTCTAGCAACGATAGCTTTGAATCCCAGCTCTCTGAAAAATCCACAATACAAGCTCTAAGTAAATCTTCTAAAATCTGAATCACCCTTTCAGATTGTCCATCTGTCAGGGGTGAAAGGTTGTGTTAAAAGTCAACTTCGTACCCAAATCTCTATGTAAACTCTTCCAGAAAGCTGATGTAAACTTCGGATCTCTATCAGATACTATCAAAACTGGAACACCGTGCAGCCTCACTAGTTCCTTCACATACAGATATGCATATTTTCTCACATCATATGTTGTCTTAACTGGTAAGAAGTGAGCAGACTTAGTGAGTCTGTCCACTATAACCCAAATAGAATTATATCCTTGAACAATCCTGGGTAATCCAACTACAAAATCCATAGCTATGCACTCCCATTTCCATTCGAGAATAGTCAGGGGCTTCACCATTCATGATGGTATTTGATGTTCATCTTTCACCAATTGGCACGTCAAACATTCAGAGACAAATCTGGATATTATCTCTCTTCATTCCCGGACACCAATACAACTTCTGGATATCCTTATACATCTTAGTAGTCCCCGGATGCACAGAGTAGGGGGTTGTATGGGCCTCTGTCATCAAATCTGATCTCAGGGTGTCTACTTGGGGCACCCACATCAGGCCCTGAAATCTGACTACTCCTTCTTCTGAAAAATAGAGATTGCTACCTCTCTCTCTCTATCTTGTTTAACCCACTTCTGAAACTGCTCATCTTTCAGCTGTCCCTCTCGGATCTGGTCTATCAGATTTGATCATATGATGAGGTCTGCCAAAATCATAGTATTACCACTGGGCACCAATTC
Organism: Dorcoceras hygrometricum; assembly: GCA_001598015.1. NCBI lineage: Eukaryota > Viridiplantae > Streptophyta > Magnoliopsida > Lamiales > Gesneriaceae > Dorcoceras > Dorcoceras hygrometricum. The sequence continues at coordinate 27,009 of KV015671.1, forward strand.
TATTCCAAACTTCTCAATGTCATATGCCAATGGTCTCTGTATGCTGAGTTGGCCTAATCCAACAGATTTCCTACTTAGAGCATCCGCTACTACATTTTCCTTTCCTGGGTGATAGCTGATTGTACAGTAATAATCCTTCACTAGCTCTAGCCATCTCCTCTGCCTCATATTAAGTTCCTTTTGGGTGAAAAAGTATTTGAGGCTCTTATGATCTGTGAATATCTCACACTTCTCCCCATAAAGGTAATGTCTCCAGATCTTCAAGGCAAAGACTACAGCTGCCAGTTCTAAGTCATGGGTGGGATAATTCTTCTCATGATCCTTAAGTTGTCTGGAGGCATGAAGAAATTACTCTACGGTCCTGCATCAGTACAGCACCTAAACCCAATTTGAACGCGTCTGTATAAATCACAACTTCCCTTGATCAGCTAGCATGGTTAGCACGGGGGCTTCTATCAACGCTTGTTTCAACTTTTCAAAATTGAGTTGGCATTCTGGAGTCCAATCATACTTAACCTGCTTTCTTGTTAGCGAGGTCAAGGGGACTGCTATCTTCGAAAATCCTTGAATGAATCGTCTGTAGTACCCGACTAAACCCAAGAAACTCCTTACTTTTTTGAAACAGACTTGGGAACTGACCACTCATGAACAGCTTCCACCTTAGCTGGGTTTACCTCCAATCCATCCTCAGATATAATATGACCTAGAAAAACCACTTTCTTCAACCTAAAATCACATTTACTGAACTTGGCAAACAATCGCTTATTCTTCAAAACTTAAAGCACTGTCCTCAGATGGTCGGCATGCTCAGATTTGGTCTTAGAGTACACTAAGATATCGTCTATGAATACAAATACGAACTGATCCAAAATAGTTGAAAAACTCTATTCATCAGGTCCATAAAAGCTGAGGGTGCATTAGTAAGTCCAAAGGGCATTACTAGAAACTCATAGTGACTATAGCGGGTTCTAAAGGCTGTCTTATAGATATCCGCTGGCTTAATCTTCAATTGATGGTAACCAGATCTCAAGTCGATCTTAGAAAAGACTATCAATCCCTTCAGCTGGTCAAACAGATCCTCGATCCTTGGGAGGGGATATTTATTCTTAATGTCCAGCTTATTCAGTTCTCGGTAATCTATACATAACCTCAGACTTCCATCTTTCTTCTTAACAAAAAGAACAGGGGCTCCCCAGGGGGATGTACTTGGTCTAATGAATCCCTTATCCAAAAAATCTTGGATCTGCTCCTTCAATTCCTTCATCTCAGATGGAGCTAGGCGATAGGGTTGTTTGGATACAGGTGCTGCTCCTGGCACTAATTCGATCGAAAAATCGAGCTATCTGTCTGGTAGTAGTTCTTGGATATCTTCTGGATAAACCGCTAGAAATTCATTCACTACTTCCACATCTAAAATTTGGGGCTTGCTAATCGTAGTTAAGGATGTTAGGCTTGTTAAGAATCCTATCCTTCCTCTCCTTAAACAGCTTTGAGCCTTAAGAGCTGATATAATACGCGGAATCCTCCAAATCTGATTGGCCTCAAACGTAAACGGGTCTCCTCTAGGTGGGTTAACCACTACTTTTCGGAATTTAAAATCAATTACTACTCCATACTTGGTCAACCAGTCCAATTCCCAAAATCATGTCAAACTCGGGCATCGGTAGCACAATCAAATCTGCAGTAATCGATCGCCCTTTAAGCCTTAGTTCTAAATCTCAAAACAGATCGTAGGATACTAACTCTTATCCTGAGGGTACCATTACGCAAAAGCCTATAGTTACTTGGTCGGGTCTGATGGGTAACTTCTTAGCAAACTTGGCTGCTATAAAAGAATGGGTAGCTCCTGAATCTATCAAATCTAGGGAGGGAATACCAAAAATCAAGATCTTACCCATAACCACCGTCGAATCTGGGTTGGTCTGCTCAGTTATCATCACGAAAGCTCTACTGGTCACCAGCTGCTTAGCCTTTGGACAATTCTTAAGAATATGCCCTGGCAAACCACATCTGAATCAAACGTTCTGGCCAAGTCTGCATGGACCAGGGTGAGTTTTCTGGCACTTGGGACACACGAGTCTGATGTTTCTAGCAGGAACTGCACTAATGGGTTGGATGGGTAGGGGCTTCTGCTCTTGGGGCCTCTGCTGATTCTTATTCTTCTTCTTAAACGGCCTCTGATCCTTCTGCTAAAAGGCATGCCTCTTCTGTTGCCTTTCTTCCTCACATCTTTCCAATCCCTCTCAATTCTCAGGGCTCTATCCACTGCTTCTCTGTAAGTATTAGGCACAGATAGCCTAACATTCATCTTGTACATAGGCTTTAACCCTTCCACAAAATGACTCAACTTCTCCTCTGGGTCATTACCAATAAGAGGCACAAAATAACAACCTCTTTCAAACATCCTCACATACTTCTGTACAGTCATACTTCCTTGTTTCAAAGTTAGGAATTCCCTCTTCAACTCAGACCTCTTGTCTGCTGTGAAGTATTTCTCAAAGAATACTCGCTTAAAATCTCCACAAGTCATATTTGCTAAGTCCACCAATAGATTGGATCCTTCCCACCAAATCATAGCGTTGTCTCTCAGCATGTAGATAGAGCACATGGGCCTATCTAAATCTGTCATCTGGAGGTACTCAAAGATAACCTCCATTGACTTTATCCAGCTTTCAGCAACCAAGGGATCTTTAGTACCACTAAACTCCTTCGGTTTCTGTCTTCAAAACTTCTCTTGAGGATCATCGTGGCTTGGTCCTCTACTACTAGAAGATTGGCCATTGCCTCTGCCAGATTGTTCTACCAACATCCTTAGAAGTTGGGTAATGCTATCGTTACTGTCTAGGTCGGGTTCTTCTAAGGAAGTGTTTTTTCTACTTCTTCCTCTGCCAGATATCTTAATATATAGCCCGTAATCCACCACAATATAATCATCAGAACATGCTAAATTAAAAGACAAATGATCTGAAACATAAATTAAAACTCACAGCTCTGGAGAAACGGTCGATGAAATCTGTCCCAACCGGAAGTGCGTGTGTTTATCTCAGGACCATGCTCTTATACCAAGTTGTGACGCCCACGCCCATGGGTGTCAATGGATTTGAATAAAAAGAAATAAAAGAGGAAAATAAGGGCTGAAATGAAATATTGTAAGCTGTATTTCTTACAACACAAAAGAAAATTTAGACACAAACACACTTGGTGCCAAATAATAAATAGCGGAAACAAATCTGAACCACAATTTGATATAAAATGAAAAGTACGATATTACAACATCTGAAATTCTATATGAATCCAATCATTGTTGTAATGGATCTAATACAGATTTGTCAAAAGATCAAAAACAACAACAGCTGCACGGAAAACATCGGCCATTGATAAACACAATCACCACATCTGGTTCAGCTCCAGTCGCCCGTCTGCCCCAGATCTGTCTCACCTACACCATTTAAAAGCTAATGAGCCTAGGGGCTCAGCAAGTAAAATTTGAGGATAACAAATCACTTAATGCAGGCAGACATCTCGTATCTTAACATAGCTTAGTTTAAAGGAAGGCATTTAAACTTAAACATCTTTCGTAAAATAGATTCGGGACATAACCCAGATCTCATCATTATTTTATTGTGATTTATGGCTTTGAATCTCTCCTTAGGTCCTTTGGCAATTGATCAAGTTACTTCTGAATTCAGTCTTTATGGCATGAAGCCCTATATGAAGGGGCAACCGACAATCTCGACGACTGCTCACCCTTCCTTTATGAAGGGAGGCAACTGTCTTGACAGCTTCTCACCCTTCCTTTATGTCCGTCTGTTATCGACTCCATAAATCCTTTAAAAATAAACTTTTCTTCCTTTAAACTTACATCTGTTTGAAATCAGATTTGAACATCAACAGGGTTCACTATATTTTGAAAATCATTTTTCTTTAAAATCTCACTGAGCATCAGATTTGACTACTGGGGTCTTATCGCTGAAATGAAAATCAGATTTGTCTATCAAAATAGTGCTCGGGTACAAAACAGATCTTGGTCGTAGAAACAGATTCGACTATATGAGTAGTATCGCTAACGTTGAAACATATGTGACTATAGGAACAGTATCGTTAGCGTAAAACAGATTCGACTATAGGATATACATCGCTGGCGTGAAAATAGATTTGACTCTAGGAGCGCTATCGCTAGCGTGGAAATTCAGATGTGACCATGGAAACGCTATTGCTAACGGGTAAAACAGATTCTACTGAAGAAAAGATATATCGCTCTTTAAAGAAATAGACTTGGCTAGAGAAATGGCACTACGGGTGTGAAAATAAGATTTGACTGTAGAAACAGTGTTTAAGAGCGAAACATATTCGTCATCTGTAAGGCAAACTTGATATGGGATTTCAGACTTGAAGATAGGATCTGGTTGTTGGGATTGGTCCGGATCCGCACCCCGGCAGGCAGCGGAAGAACAAAAATTTACCGGGATGCGATCAATACGAATAATCAAACAATTCTACGTATCAACATACATAGGGTGTTTCAGGCGTGTTACCTCGCTGGCACTTGTGCCTGGCTCCAACCGGTGTTTCAAGAACCCGGCGCTTCTCGGTTGATTGCGGTAGTTACGTCAATCCGGTCCACGACCAGATCCGAGACTCCTTCGTCAGACTGCACTAGAAGTCCTGACGAGATCAGCACGATCGGATTCTCCACGAAAAACTAGGCCGGAACGAAATTCCGGCGAAGTTGGCCGGTGGCGGCGGCGGCGGCGAGAGAGAGGAGTGGGAGGGTGGCGGCTGATTTAGGTTTAGGGTTATGAACTTATTCCTTGAAGTCTCTTAATTAAGCCTAATTATATATAGACTTAAAGTTGGACTTGGGCCGGTCCAACGGGCCCGGGTCCAAATGACGATATCAATCGCTG
>KV015671.1:43833-62317 GCA_001598015.1 Dorcoceras hygrometricum
GAGGGTAGTTCGATAGATCACCAGGTCACTATCTATCTGCTTGCTCAGAACATCACAATGTTCCCTACCAATGAACCATGGTACTTCGCATCGCATATACTAGTCTCGAACTCGGGCGGCCTTATCCTCGTTTTGACGGCCCAATCGACTAGGAACATGTTCAGAATACACAGCGACTATTAGATGTGTTTCATGATAGCCGTCATACCCACTATCACATCTAACATACGCTTTAGTGTAATCTAGGTCTTTACTCAACACAATTGTAAATCATTACACACATAATGAAAGTAAAGAATGCCATATAAAAGAATGCGAATATCATATATAAAGATCGTTTGTACAAGAGTCAATGAAAACCCACACGCCACAAGTTGGCTAGTTGGGCATCTACTCTAACACTGGTTACTAGCATAGGAAAACCGACTTGGCTATGTATCTTAGTGCTGCAATATCTCGACGACACCCAAGATATCAGCTCCGCCTATCTAACCGGATTTGACCAGCATCGCCGATTACTTGGAGTCAAGCCAGACTTCGCCATTCACCAAGAACAACTTCATAATCATTCAAGAAACTAGAATCTGGACGCTCAAAAATGGTGTAGCAAGGATCAGCTTTTACTTGCCTTAACACTGGATACACGGAGGCAGCTAGTTCCTGCAGAATTCCTCCCCAAGCACCACGACGAGCTCCGGATAGTTTTAAGAAGATGAAAGATTTTCTTTACAAATGAAAGTGACTATAACTTCTTGTAATCAATCATATAGGGGAACATGATTGCAGTTGGTAAAAACACTTGAGTAGGTATGGGGTGTCCTACCAACTATTTGTCCTTTCAAAATATTTGTTAAAAGCTCCCATCCACTGTTTAATTTTAGAAATTTTACCAAAGGACTTTGAAGAGAACAATTTGCTCAATTTAAAAGCATTTTCGAACAGAATCTGAAATCTGCTCGTGTCTTATGCTTGAGGCAAAATCTGCCTAGAAACCTTCCGCGTTGTGTCTGAAGTTTGATATCTGAAATCAGTCTTTTAAAACAATTAAAATGAACTTAAAGCTGAAATCTGAAATCTAGAAATATCAACATGACCCCTTTAAAAATAAAAAGGGTTAAAATTGTGGTCCTATGGATTTTGGGGCGCTACAAGGCAAGTTTCTCTAAGATTGTTGTAGTTGATAAGGGGAAGGCGCCCCTTGTCGAGCCAGACACAGTTAAAGGGCATCCGGCCCGTGAGATGTTTCATTTAATTTGCGGCGACATCGAATTTCTTGTACAGTTGAGAGAAAAGGTGATAGATCACGTTGCTAAATTATTTAATTCATTTAGTCTTCGACATCTAGCGGTTCTAAAATCTGTTAAAGATATCGCTGCCCAAGAAGAGCATGTGTTAACATGGGCTGAGACAGATTCCGTACAAGTTGCCCTTCAAAGGAGATTATATATAGTTGCAAAGTATCGGGAACTCCTGCTACGAAAGTTTTGGAGGCACATCGAGAAAATTTTAGTTTTAGCCAACCTTGGTCGGCTATGGCGCTTCAAATCATAGATTTGTTATCAGCTGCTCATAGTACTTCTGTGAAAAATTTGCTGACGCAGAAGCAAGCACTCAAGCTAGAGTGGACAAGGCCGTGTTGTGCAACGTTGTTCTAAGGAGCCAATTTTGATCGAGGATTTTACATTCCCAGGAACCATAAAACCATTTTCTACATGCTGGGTTCGGAATTTGTTGCTTATTGGAGGATTGTGGTTAGTGGAAGACGAATACGATCGATGGGTATGCGGTTGTGCGGCTCCTGTTTCTCAACTCTGGGAGTAGTTGCCTCAACGGATTTTGTTAGACACTCTGGCACCGATTGGTCTTTTCATTGAGCCAGCTCAATGTCTGCGTAATTCGACACTGCCTACAGTCAAGACTTGGGGTTGGTACAGAGTTTGTACAGAAGTTTTATAGTATTCTATGTTTTTTTGTTTGAAGCCAGTTGGGAGTTTTAATCTTTGTACAGCTTTAAAGCCAGTTGGACCTGTTTTGGGTGATCGCAGTATTTCGAGAAGGATTGTAGATAATATCTCGTACAGTATACATATTGTAGATTCTCTCAATTTCTCCTCTACAGATTTAGGTATTGCAGATCCCGTTGTACAGGTAAACGCAGATAATAATGCAGATCCAGTTTGTGCAGATCAGGTTGTACAGATGGAAGAAGATCAACGCCCAGATACTACTGAATCTGATCATTTATCTCAGCGTTCCAGATATCTCCTTGCAGTCTCCAGGTCAGAGTAACTCTGCTGATTCTCGTATGCTCTTCACTACCGCTGACGTTCCTTTGAATGATGAGACAGTTGTTGATCAGCTCGTGTTGCCTGCCACTGCTCTTCATGCGCCAGTCCTCGCCGAATCTCTTGCACAGCTCCGGACCTCTGTTACTCAGCTTTCAATCAAGCAGATGCGGACTACAAGCAGCATTGGCAATCTCAAGAATGAACTCTTATCAAAGATTGACAATATTGAGAAAGCTGCTGTAGAAGCTCGTACTCAGCAAGATCATATCTTCCGAGATCTTATTAAAAGTGTCAAACAGGAAGTACAGCTTCAGAAAACTTCCTTATCACTTGAAATGATTGAGTTTAAGAAAGGAGTTCAGGCTCATAGTGCCATCGTAAAGACAGATCTGGCGGATATTCGAAAGGAGATGCACGAACAGAAAGCCGCATTATCTCAGGAAATGGATGATAAATTGAAGGCGGTACAAGACCACCTTTCCCATGATTTAATGGAATTCCGTGTGCAAGCATAGGAAAACTATAATAACCTCACCTCTCAGTTGTCAGAGCTTGTTGATTATATCAATAGAGGTGGTGATGCCAAAAAGGGGGAAAGTGATAGCAGCCGCGGTCCGCAGCCTCCTCCTGATGATCGTGGTAGATTCAGGCCTGGTGGAGGAGGAGGCAGTAGAAGTGAGCCAGTGAAGAGGAGAGGCAGTGGTTCACAGAGTGGTCCTAGACGCAGAGGATTCGGATACTGGTTTGGAGGATAATGATCTGGATAATAGTTTTGATATTCAGTTCTTTGTACAAAGCTCCTATACTCAGCAATTTCGAGTATATAATATAGAACGACTTCGAGCTTATCTTTCATATCTTTTAAGTCGTAGGCTGCTAAGTTTTGTCATCACTAAAAAGGGGAAAATTGTTAAGATAAAATTTATAAGTTTTGTCGATAACATAAACAAGACTAAGAACTGAACAAAAGATGCAGATCTGATCTTAAGTATTCACAGAGGATAAGAGAAGGGAACATTTCAGATCGTGACGTCATACCATTGAGTTGAAGATTTCAGATCCGAGAGTTCTGAGTAAAGTTGACTCGGTATCAGATTTGATTGTTCGAGAATTGATCAGATATCGAGTCATGTATTCAGTTATCGGGTTGAGGATTTCAGATTTAAGTTTTCAGATATCGGGTTAAGGAACTCAGATGGGAGTGTTTCAGATGTGATTCAGAAGCTACAGATGTTATAATTCAGACCCGAGCGTTTCAGATGTGAACAGACTCAACATAAGGTATTTCAGATTTCAGTATTCAGATGTGGTTACAGAATAATCAGTTATATCAGATCCGAGGTTATCAGATGAGAATAACTCAGATTTAGGTACATTATACTTACAGATGTTTCCAAGTACTCAGATCTGGTATATTACGAATATACATATAGAGGGAAAGATTCGCTTAACAGAATGAACCTTCAAATGTGAGCTTCGAATATCTTCAGATGTTATCAAAGGATTATTTGAGAAGAATCAATGGTCATAGTTTAATCGTATAAAAGCCTGGAATTAAGGAGACAACATCAGAGCTATTTTGGGTAAAGTTGCACAGTACGCAGAGTGATTGATACGATGATTTTACCCGCTTTGGAATACAAGTCAATTTAGCCCTGACAAGCACATATTACCTTTTGCATGGCATTAATGGAGCATTAAATGCTATGAAACGATGAAGATATGCAAAGGAGTTTATTTCTACTGGCTACATTTATTGACCTTTGAGGACAAAGAGTATATATAGCTGAAAAATTCAAATGAAGAAGCTCTCGGTTAATTTCTACCATTCACGACGTCTTCTTTGCTATCATAACGCTCTTACATAATCATTGGGAACCTTACATCGCAAAATATTCTAAGTCCTAGTATTCAAATCTCGAAGAACACTCAAGCTCAAGCTTTCATAGATTTAATTTTCGAGATATCTTCTGGTTTATGTTTGTAAACAGTTCTTGTTGATAAAAGAACCAGAAGATTTACAGTACTCACTATATCGTATTTTTGTGTATCATTCATATTTGAGTCTGTAACAAACGTGCTACGTGAAGCCGTTTGAGAAAATTACGTTGATTGTATTCAGCAGAGTTATTTGCGTGTGTTGTGGTGATTACTAGGAGTTCACTTGGAGAGAGGCTCAGTGACCGGGTGTCTACAGCGTCTGTATTCATCAAAGTCTTCTAGTGGAACCTTCTTGCAAAGGAAGAAGGGGAGATGTAGGATATTCAGATCCGAATTTCCAGAAACAAATCTCTGACCCTTACGCTTTTACTTACTGCTTTGCATTTATTTACATTATATTGTTCACTGATCAATCGACTTATTTCCACACAATTTTTGTTAGTCGAGAAATCAGATTTAGGACTGAGATACCTCAGATCTGGTAACACAGATCCGAGTTAAGCAAGGCGCTTGTAAAATCGTTTTTAAGGTTTCGAAAAATAAAAATCCAAGGAGTTCATTCAATCCCCTCCCCCCCTTCTGAACTCCTAGGCCTGTTTTCAATCCTAATTGATCCTATCATATATTTATATATATATAAACGTCTTATAAATTAAAAGGAACTTGAACAAAATAAATTTACAATTACTTTGGTAGTATACTTAAATATTGTCATTGCTCTTTAATTGTTCCAATTTTAGTTTAATAGAAAATTATTATTTCTCTATAATTTTTTTTAATTTAGAGAGGATTTAAAGTAGAAGAGAATTTCGTATATTTTTGTTTGTTTTTACAATGATGATTACAAACATATATATAGGTAAATAAGATGATTAAAATAATTAGAAGTTCTAATAACTTCATTTAATATTAAATATCCAACAAATCTCAACTAATTAATAACCAATTAATAAAAACTTATTTCATAATGATACACTCGTTAGTTAAATTAACTTAAACCGTCATAATATATGAATAGATATATCTTTTCCTTTCAGTACTTCAATACTCTCATTAATCAGGTTTTCTTTAAATAATATAAAATAAAAAAACATTTGTATAAGTATTGTAAACCGTGGGACTTTGTAAATTTATGGCAATCCGGAGTTTCAAACTCTGGAGTAGTCTGACGGGACTGTATGGAAATTGAAAATTTTGCTTATTGTTAAATTTTTTTAATATTCTGAATCTGTGTTTACAAATCACGGATTCTGACAGTTCTATTTTTAAGTTATCACGGATTTAGAATCCATAATACCAAACTCCAGATTCAATCAATAGATTTTTGCCTATAAATAGCCTCGATTCGTTGGTTGGAAATACACAGATTTCGTTCCGTTTATTTCATTCATTCGGCAGACTTCACAGTGCATTCTTTCCTTCGCAGTGCATTCTTTCCGTTGATTTTACGTATTTCGTTCTTCTCCTTGATTACTCAATTCCTCCCTTTAATGCTGAATTAATTCATCAATTTAAGTATGTTTGGTTCATTCATTCGGTTTAACGTATATTAATATTCCGTGTTTTTTAGGCAATTAAAAGACGGGTAATTAATATGTTTAATGTAATATTTTCTTAATCCTTATTTTTTATTGTCATGTATATTTTATATTTATTTTATAAATGTTTTCCGGTTATAATTGAAGTCGTTGCTCCAAATCACTTCGTATCAACGATAATAAGGTAACTACTGTGCATATCTGATTATTTTACGGTAATGAATCATTTTGCTATTATCCCATTTATATAACGATTTAGATTTTCAATTTAAAACCATAGTTTTATTAATGTAAACATTTAAATAATCGGTGGTAGATTTTGGTTTTGTGCATTACATGTCTTTTGTTGGATAAGTAAAGTACATAATTAATATTGACACATGTGAAAGATTTTATATATACAGATTTTATCCATATAAATTAGCATAAAAATCAATTATGTTTAGCCGACAATAGATTTACCATCACAACCATTGAAATGTGTTGTATAGATGGAGTTATTAATGTAAAGTTAGAAGGATTGGTAATTACAGCATTATTTCGTTATTTCGTAATTAAGTAATTACGAATTATTTTTTGTTGGATTTGTGTAACAGGTCAAAATCTGAATTTTGATAAATACAAAACCTGCATTCTAACGTTTTTATTAAGGGTGTAGGCCAAAGCTGAATCAGCTAAGTCGCGAGCTGGTTCAGAATTAGACGCGAGCTGGTTCAGATCAAAAGAAGAAAGCATTGTAGCAGAACAACTGCGAGCTGATAGCGTCGAACTGAGCACAGATTAAGGAGATGTTCAAGCTGGAATAGTAAGGGGATGCCCAAGCTGGTCCAGGAGAGGACATCCAAGCTGGTCCAACAGAGGACATCCAAGCTGGTCAAGCTGAAGACATCCAAGCAGGTCCAGCAGACATCTAAGTTGATCCAGCTTAGAGCAAAGATCAGCACAGACAAAATCAGTTCAGCTTTTCAGTTCAGAGATCTAGTGCAGCGCAGAATTCAGTTTACATTTCAGCGGATCAGATCAGCTGTACAGTATAAGAAGAGCTGAGCTCAGTTACGAAGTACAGTGCAGTAAGAATCAGTGCAGAACAGATCAGTTCAGATCAGTTGAAGCACAGAATGAATCATTTTAGAGCAGATGTGAACAAGATCAGATCATATGAGAAGCGAACACATCAGAACAGAACAAGCAGATCAGATCAGATCAGATCAGAGTTTAGAACAGATCAGATCGGGTAATCAGCTCAGTTTAGACGGTATCAGTGTGTTTTATATATTAGTTCAATGTGAACAGCTCAGAGCATAATTTGTTCAGAACACCTAAGTACACCTAAGCTGGTACAGTACAGAACAGTTTTCAGAACAGATCAGTTCGGGGAAGAACAGAGCTCAAAGTCAACAAAGCCTGCAAACGCATTAAATGACGAAGGACACAAGGTACAACTATGTCAGAAATTTATAGAAGCCTTTTCAACGGCTAGGAGCTTGTGTCCAATGGATATAATTTTCACAGAGGCTATATATATATCAGAAAACAACAAGCACGAGGTAAGTGATGCACGAAACCAAAAACAAAAACAGTCGAGAGCTTGTACACTCAGGTGGCAGCTGGTGTACAAGCTGAGCTAGTGTACAGGCGTGAGCTGATGCACTGGCCGAGAGTTAAAATGCAAAATCTATAGTAGACTGCACAAACAGAGAAGAATATGAAGATATCAGCTTGAAAGAAGCACTTCCCAGTGTGTGAGAAAACAGCCGAGAGAGAGCTTACACTATAAACTTCTCACACACATTTTCACTCACATATGAGAGCCTAAAGCTGAATAGATTAAATGAGTGGATCACAAACAAACAAATCATTGTAGTCTTTCTCACTGAGATGTAAAATAAATGTTAGACAAGTCACACAGCCTGCGAGCTGGTGTGCAGTTGAGCATCTAGGAGTTCTCGCAGCCGAGGGCTGTTGGATCGATTTTGTACAAGTGGTTGTATAAATCAAATCTTCTGGTGAATTATTCCAGCAATGAAAGAATGGGGGACATAGGATATTGAGCTCCGAACTTCAAGAATCAAATATGCAGCGTATTTTCTTTATAGTTTCGTTTGCAGCTTTCTGCATCTCGCACTACTTGTTTTAAATCAGTTTTTAAGATTTCAATTTTAAGAGAGTATTTCGGGTTCCTTTCCGGATGATTTTTCATCATACCTGATCTAATTCTCGGTTGAAACCTTTCAAGAACTTGAGCTATTGCAGCTCGTATTTTCATAGATCAGATCACACGCGATCTGAACCAACACGCAGCGCTGCTCCGTGTTGATCCAGCTTAGGCGCGATATGTCTTTTGGTTATTGCGTGCTGTTTTTCAAAACTTTTTTTAATGTACGTAATCTGTATTTTAGATCCAAGAATTGGTTCCTAAGCACTGTGAGAGCTCACGCCACCCCCTTTTTCGTTTCCATCAGTTTTAGCTAAAATAACCAAAAAAATTGAATTATATTGTTGGAGTTTTATTTGTCACTCACTTGAAAATATTTGAATTATATTGTATTATTAGTATTATTTTTCAAATATTCATTTTTAGAGTTAAAATTTATAATATATTTTTCATTTATTGTTTATATTTTATGGTATTTATTTAAATTGTAATTATGTACCTTTGTAAATTAGTTAAGAAATTTTAAAACTTGTCTCTCGTTAATTTTAAGTTTCAAATATATTATTTTACTTTTCCATTTTATCTGAATTTACTCATTTGTTAATTTATATTTATGCTTGATACATATGTTTAATTTAGATTTATTTTTTTATTTTATTTAAAAAACGAAATGTAGTGGAATGATTAAATTACATTTATGATTTACTGTGTTTTAATTAGTGGTGATAAACTGAAAAAGTTAAATGTTATAAATGATTAATTAATGATTTTCATTGACAGAGTTCTAATTAGTGGTACAAATTGAAATATTGCACTAAATATTATTTTTGTCCATACAGAAATGGATACTGTGAATGCTTTTATCTAATTTGGTGGGTATGTGATTGTTGCTGATAGAAGGGTTGGATATAATATCCCCGCAACTAGGCCCATGAGAATCTCACGGTGTATTACATTTTCTCAATTGATACATGATGTTCATCGCATGCTTACGATCGACCAATCTCAGTTTCGCATTAAACTGTCAATGAAATATTAATATAACATAATGTCTAGTTACATTGAAGAATACGTCAACATAACAGATGATGATGGTCTGCAATTTATGCTGGATTTGCCAACATTAGGCTGTCTTTATCTATATGTGGAGACAATCCCGATATCTGACGACACGACACATCATGATCTTCGGTCAGTCATGCCTATCAAATGATCAAGCATGTCTCTCATGGTACGTACGGAATGACGTACAGTGTGCGTCCAGGAGAACCCACGTTTCCACCTACAATATGAATATTAGTGTATGTGACGTAATATAAAAATATAACAAACTACGTTCATATAAGAAACACATAAAAGGTAAATACGATGCGCCATATGGTGGGATTGGTAGACCCTGAAGTGCATCTGCAACATGCTCTGATGCAGTAGAGCATTGTTGGTATCTATCTGGACAAAATACAGTGATCCTCGACCATGCCCAAATTTACAGCAACGTTGAATTTTATAATCAAGTAAAAAAAATATACATATATGTATTTGTCATGCATACAACAGTTCTATCATACCTGCAGAATCTGCACGGGTCCGAAAATGTCCACCTTTTTCCCCATTGCAGTACTAAATAACTCTCTAATAAGTATGCAAGCACGGCAGAACCCCAACTGTACGTGTTTATCCTATCAATATCTTCAAGAAATTGTAAATATATAAGCTTAACCGCAGCACCCTCTGAGTCTGGGAACATGCAACCACAGAAAATGAGTAATGCAACACAGCGAGAATATTGTGTAACATCCTCCTCTGTGTTGTAGTCAGTAATAACATGGTTTAGACAATGGTATTTCAGAGCGGTAAGATAAAGGTGGGCTCCTTTAATGCGATTTGTTTCAGGCGTGAAACCCAAGAAATAAGTACAATGTTGTTGCAACTGGGGTTTCGTATACGTTGTATCCCTGCCAGCGAGAGGCAATCCATCAATATTAATCCCCCATATCATTGCCACATCTTACAGGGTTATCATTGTCTCGCCCACAGGGAGGTGGAATGTATGAGTTTCTCGTCGCCACCTCTCCACCATGACCGAAATCAAATAATTATCAAAATTTTATGGGCCCCGATTGTAGAATACCATAGAAGCCCATGTGATCGAGATGGTGACTTACACGAAGGTGAATTCCAGCCCACACCACTGTCCATAACGATTTATTCGATCGTCGTGGTGGAATGACTATATCCATATCTTCGGTAGTAATGTTGTTCGAAATATGACCATCGCGTAAATATAATACATTATCGACGTTCTCGGTCATCCTACAATTGATAAATTAATGGGTATCGGTCAGAAATACAGCTTCATTACAAGTCAACTATGAATAAAATATTTATAAGTACATAAATCTATTTATAAAATAATAGATTACAAAAGATATATAAATGCTATTTTAAAAGGAATAATCTCACCAAATAGATGATATCAATTTATAAAACAAAACGTACGGAAGTGTATTTATTCTTGTAATATTTGCATTTAATAGAAGTTAAATATTCACTAGTATATTTCATCAAGTTGAGTTAAATACCATGTCTTTATCTTATATATAGGTTTAACAAATATTATAATTATAATATAAAATTATCTTATGTAATCTAAGTTATAAATATTATAAGTTATAAAATAAATATTATAAAAAATTATTACTGAATTATCTTATGTAACTTATAATTATAGGAAATATAATCTCAATTATAATTAAATGAGTATAACATAAAGTAGTTATTTTGATAGGATAAAAAACACGGGGTTGTCCGTGAGGTCTGCCATAACTCATGTAGGCTCTCATACAGCCTAAACATCAAACCCGTAAGTTACGTACATTTTAAAAATATTTGAGTTGAAAATCAGCACGCAACTGCGAAACCAGATCGGCACGAAGCTGGACCAGCAGCTCTGCGAGCTGGTCCGGATTTCATGCGATATGGTCTCTTCAAATCTTGAGCTGAAATAGCCTAGTGTTCTTGAATGTTAGTGCACCGAGATACAGATTGAGTAATGAATTAAACTCATGCGAAAATAACTCAAACTGAAAATCTTATAATCGAAAGCTTATTAACAGTTTTAAGCATGATTAACAAATATGCAATGCGTGAATGTAAATGAAGAAAGTTGTAAAGAAATACGCTACAATTTGTTTATGAAAGTTTGGAGCTGAATCTCTTACGTCTCCCCTTCGTCCGCAATGGGGAAGGATCCACTAGAAGGCTTTGATTACAGTGGCCCCCGCTGCAACCCACTCCTACGACCAACAACCGCAAGAACTCCTAGCAACCACTGCACACCAGCCCTCAAACTGTGTCTAACTTCACTTTTTTACTGCCTCAGTGAAAAAGGCTACACACACTTCTTTAACGTCTCAGTGTGAAAGACAACATAGACTTGTTTAACGCATCTGTACAAAGACTACAATGGAGAGTATTTGTTTTGATTCACTCAATTATCTGTTTCGCTCAACTCTCAAATATATATGAGTGAATCGTGTGTGAGATTTATAGTGTACGCTCAATCTCTCAAAAATAAAATCTTGCACACTGGGAAGTGCTCCTGTCCGAGCTGGTTTATCAATGTCTTCCCAGAGCTTGTGCTGTCGACTTGATTATTCTTTGAAGCTTTCCATCAGTGCATTAGCTCATACTTAAGCACTGAACCAACTTGCACACAGCAGCCACATGGTATGCAAGCTTGCGATCAGCACTGCTTTGTGTTGTGCATTCTTGATGTATTTCGTTCTGCATATGCACAACACTCTCTCCGCTATTATGGATCTCTCTTCTATATTCTTCTTTCTCCTGCTCTTGATATATAAAGCCGCTTAGAAGATTTTTCCGTTGGGCACAAAGTTGTAACCGTTGAAAAGTCTTCTGATACTTGTACTTTGCGTCCTTTGGCTTTTAATGTGTTGTAGGCTTTATTTGACTTGAGCTCTTTTCATCGGCGCTTTTGCAGTCTTTGCTAAATTCGAGCTCTGTTCGATCAAACAAATTAGTTTGTCTTCTTCTTTCTGAGATTGCGCAAACTAATTTATTTGATCTGGTGCAGGACTTCCGATCTGGTCTACCAGCTGGTGTCCTTCAAGCTGGATTTCTTCAACCGTATCACCACTGAGCTGGTTGCTGCATTGAGCTGTTCAATGCTCTCTTATTTTCCTTTCTATTTGCTCTTGTCTGCAACTGTTCTTGAGCTGATCTTCTAATTTTCTCTTGTTATCTGCTCTTGAACTCGGCTGCTCTTGTTCTGTTCTTTCATGCACTTGAGCTGCTTCAAGCCAGCTTGTTCATTATGCTAAGCAGGTCACTTCTCTGAGCTGGTTTCTCAGCTGGTTTCCTTCCCAGCTGGTTGCTTTATTCACTACAGCAGCCTTATGCTTCCCCATCGTAGGCATCCAGATGCTGAGGTCCTTGATCAGGTTTTCTCTTCCCTGATCTGGTTTATCAGCTCGACTCTTTTATCCTTAAGAGCCATAGTGTTACTTGCTTGTCCTCTTGATCCATTCAGACACCTCATCCAAACCATCAGCAAGCACACTGTTTAAACCACTGTTGATTGAGCCAGTTCTACGAGGATACTTTAAACATTATCCACATAAAACTGTAATTCAGCACAAGTGATTATACAATAAGCGGTTCCGATTCCTATGATGAACTGATTATTGTTGCGCTTAGTGATCTGACCTGCACTCGATCACTATGCTTGTCTATCCAACGACACTCAATCACTGCACCTGTACGCGGTACTTGATCTGCCTTTGATCCATTCTTCTCTTCACTGAATCACTCTGTGTTTGATCACTGCTCTTCAATTTCATCAAGCTGGTGAACCAGCTTGATGCTTCCTGCGCTCTGGATCCCTGCAGAACCTGCATTGCATTCTATGTTGGACCAGCTTGGGCGTCCCCTCACTGTTCCAACTTGGATGTTCTTTGTTTGACAATCTTGGGCGTCCCTCACTGTTCCAACTTGAACATCTCTATGTTTCCTCAATCAAGTGCACTGTACATTGCACATAAG
This sequence comes from Dorcoceras hygrometricum, assembly GCA_001598015.1. Classification (NCBI taxonomy): domain Eukaryota; kingdom Viridiplantae; phylum Streptophyta; class Magnoliopsida; order Lamiales; family Gesneriaceae; genus Dorcoceras; species Dorcoceras hygrometricum. Next base: position 56,820 of record KV015671.1, read on the forward strand.
CCGTTAGTCAAATATAAGCAGGTTTTGTGTTAATCAAAACTTAGATTCTGATCTGTAGAAACAGATCCAACATATTTTATTAATATAATCCGTTACAAATATTATAAGAGGATAAATAATGTTGATAAGTAAATAATATTCACGTTTAACTAACAAAATTAAAATAAACACCCGAATGAAAATAAGACAAAATAATTACCTTGTAATTGTTGATGTTGGTTCACTTTTTAAAATTTAACCTGAAAAATAAAACAAATTACGATTATAAACATATCTAAAATAAATAAAACAGAATCACACACATAAATTTCAGTAAACTATAATTAAAATTATAATATCACAATATAAATAAATGAATTGGAGAATGGAAACCGAAGAGAGAAGCGAGAAGGCAAACGAATGGAGGAAATGAAATGAGCGACGAACCATGAACAATGGATGCATACATACATATATATATATATATATAAACGATGCAGTTAAAAAAGCGAATCCGGAACTTCCTGCTGTGGATTATGCTTTTTCAGAATCCGGAAATTTGCCTTTTCTGAATCCGGGACTTTGACTCCCTGATTCCGACATATATATTAAAAGAAAGGAAATGTTCACGGGCTTTTCTGTCACAGTTCAAAATCTGGGATTTCAAATCCCGGATTACTATTTTTTTAAAAACAATATGATTTTGGTATCTTTTTCAAATTACATTTTTTAATTTATATTATTTTTTAAAAAGCCCATTAATCATTCTAATTAGCAAAAATAATTATAAAAACTAAAAAGCAATTCAATTTTAACATACTAATTGACTCTAATATAATAACGAGAAAGTATCACAAAATAATAAATAAATAATAAACTATCCTAGTTGAATCCATAAAATATAACAAGTTTGCATAATCTACTGATTTCCACCTTAAAATCCAAGTATGATAGTGGCACAACTCGAACTTTAATTAGCCTTGCAGCAACAACTTCTCTCTGAGTCAGTTCACCAGCTCTGTTCCCCACTGCCATCCAAAAGGGGATGATGGATGATTCCTTTTAAGGGTTTTTTTATCCCTGTAAAATCTGCACCATTTCTGTTCCATGATCGTGAATGATGTGTTGTTGTTTCAAGAAATTTATCATGATACCGTCTTTCAGTTGATGGAGGCACTTACCATCTTCATATGTTTTTCTTGAATCCAGGTGGCTACTGCTCTCAACTTTACCCATTCTATTGGGGTCGCTTATCGTCTTGGTCTTTGGAAATCTCATCAATCTCGGCAGCATTGTGCATGCAGTTATCTCAACTGTCAGCGTCAGTTTTGTAGAACCACTAGGTATTAAATTAGTGATTTAATATATCCATATTTTAAAATTTTGAAATAAAAATGAAAAAATACATTAATATATCCATATTTAAAAATTTTAAATGAAATGAAAAAAAATACAAACTTTGGTATTAAATGATAAATAAGGTTCTTCAAAATTATAATAAAAATAAACTGCGATTTGATATTACTAGAAAACCTCCCCAATCTTTAGTTTAAATATATTTCTTTCTCAAAGTAGAATTGGGCCTGGTAAGTGAACTAGACTTGGTCCAGCACAAATATCCTTTAAGTCCCATCAAAATTCTCCAGATGAACGAAAATCCACAGCTTTCTTTATTAGACTGAAATCTTACGATTTGATTCGAAGGAGTGAACAAAGATGCCGATGAAGGTGTTGGACGCAACGATTTCTACTTTTGAAGGTGTTCTGGAGAAATTCGGAAGCGGAGGAGCGAATAACAAATCTAATCTGATCCTTTTCTTGGCCGACAAAGATCCCTCAACCAATCTTAGTTGGTGTCCTGGTACAATTCCCAGCATTCTGTATGCACTTCGATTTTTTTTGAACCATGTATCATTGTATCTATGCTTGTGGGATGATATTTGATGCAGATTCTGAGTATTCGATTGCTCTTAAGTTTTTAATTTGGGTGTGGTAAGGGTTTTATGTGTTGTTTAGCTGTTTAACGGATTTTAATATCTGAATTTGTGGTGTTGTGCGTTCGATCCTGAAGGGGAACTATAAATTTCTGGCTTGAGTGATTGAAGGCATGAAAATACTTGAGTGATATTTGGTTAGATAGTCTGGTTGTGCAGGTACAAATAGTAGAATTTGAGTGATTGAAGGCATGAAAATACTTGCCAAAAGCTTTTCACTATAATCCTCATCTCTTCTCACTTATCTCAATTTATGGAGTTTGAGTGTCTCGAAGTGCTCGACAGGACTCCTTTCAATTTGGCATATGATATCAGTTTCTTGGTAGTGATTACATACTTTTTCTTGTTCATCTAGACAAATAGAACTTCGAAAACTTAAACATAACTCATAAATTTATTACTATTTTCCTTTTTTTCAGTTTCAAATGTTTTGTTTTTGTTTGCAAAGCCACACAGCTGAACTCTATAGTGAAAATTGGCCCTTTTCGTTTTTGTTTGTGATTGTAGATAGCACGTGAAGTAAAAATGCTGGGTGGTAATTTCAGTGGCCATCCATTTTTTCTTTCCTTCTTTTGCTTTTTACGACACCAGTTTTCTCATTTGATTTGCTGTAATAATTCTTTAATCCAAAGATACTTTGTTTTTCCTTCTTCAGATTGTGTGAGAGCTGAACCTGTGATATACAAAAAGCTAGAAGCGTCATCTGATAATGTTGTGCTTTTAAGAGCATATGTAGGAGATCGGCCGACTTGGCGAAATCCCCATCATCCATGGAGAACTGACTCAAGGTTCAAACTCAAGGGAGTTCCTACATTGATCCGTTGGGAAGATGATGCCATAAAAGCTCGTCTCGAAGATCATGAAGCCCATCACGAGCACAAAATTGACGCTCTTTTATCGTAGTAATAATCTAATTCCCATAACGAGCACAATATGGACGTCCTTTTATCTTAGTAATAATCTAATTTAACACTTATATGATCCGGGGGGGAAAATGTTTCAGCTTGCTACATTTTCTTGCTATTGCACTTCAATGCTACTTCAAAATAGTTACTTTCTTGAAAGTTTTTTATAGGATCGAAACACGTCATATCAGATTTTAGAGAGGATGAACACATCATATCAGAATTTAGACTCTTTTAAAAACTTTTTTATTAAAACTATTTTTAGAAATAACTTGCTTAGAAGCTGATTCTAGCATTCAATCTAATATGCTTTCTTGAGAAATAAAAATTATGTGGAAAGATCTCAATTAAAGAACAGATGAGAGTCGATGTTTGTTAATGAAAGTCGAAGCAAACTTCTACGTTTTCTCTTCTTTCAAATTGGAAGGATTTACTAGAAGACTTTGAGTAAGATACAAAATGTCCTAAACACTCGGCATGACAACATCCAAATTGAACTCCTAATATCTCGTCTAAACAACACGTAGAGTGTCAACAAAAAATGAATGGCTTTTGGCTATTTGATCTGTTTACTACAGAGCCTACTTTATTCGGCACACAGCTGAAATAAATACAAAAAATATGAAATCGATACAATGAAAAAGCTTCTGAAAAACAAAAGAATGAAGAGCTTGAATAAGCATTCGCAGCGTGTCATCTTGTAGTGTCCTTTCGTTGCTTTATGTGTACGTATCTATGTATTCTCTCACGTATCCTCACACACTATCGTCTATCTAATGATCTTCAATTCAATTAGACAACTTCTCTCATTTTCTCTTTTTCTTTCTCTTCTCCTCCTATGTGCACACTTTTATCTTTAGTTCAACTATATTTATGCCTCTGTTTTGATATGAACGTTAGACACAAGTATCTGATCGTTAGCAAAAGTCTTCTGCAAAGTTCTGACTTTATGTTCATGTTGTACTTTCATCGTACATGTTTACACACACACCATCTCTTTCCGATTGTGTACAGATGAAAGAAAGGACATGAGGCCGGCGCGGCCGAAAAACTTGGCGATGAAGACGATGGCGTTTGCCTGAGCTTGAGGGCTCTGTATGCCTTGTAGACTTTGCCTGAGGATGCAGTTTTCTTTGCATCCCTTGCGGTTGAGGCTATATATGTTCTTTGACCACTCTAAACTGATCTAGTCGTACTAAACATATCAGTTTGAATCACTATTGTTCTGCTCTTGAGTTAATGTTGTTCAAACTGATTTGTTCATTGAGATGATAGCCTGTGCTGATTTTGTTCGAACTCCGTTCTGATCCTTCTGTTCCGTAGACTCTATTCTGAACTGATACATTCATCCATTCTGCTTGATAGGATTGGAAAACTTGTATTTGGAGCTCTCACACAGCTCGGGTACCAATTCATAGATCAAAAACTCAAATAACTTGCTTTTAAAAAGGGTTTTGAAAAATAACACGCCAAATATATCGCGCCTAAGCTGAATTAGCACGGAGCAGCGCTGCGTGCTGAACAGATCACGCATGATCTAAACCATGACAATATGAGCTGCAATAGTTCTGGTTCTTGAAAGGTTTTAACACCAAGATATAGATCGGGTATGATAGAAAATCATGCGGAAACAACCCGAAATACTCTCTTAAAATTGAAAGTTTAAAAACTAGTTTTAAAACAATGTGATGCGTGAATGCAGAAAGTTGTAAAGAAAGACAAACACAGGAATTTGTTTCTGGAAGTTCGGAACTCAATCTCATATGTCTCTCCTTCTTCCATTGCTGAAAGGATTCACTAAAAGATTTGATCTTATAGCAATCTGTACAGACCCGATCCAACAGCCCGCAAGCTGCGAGAACTCCTAGCACTCGACTGCACACCAGCTCGCAGGTTATGTGACTCTGTTCACTTATTTAACGTCTCTGTGAGAAAGACTACAATGGTTTATGTTTGATTGTGATTCACTCATCTATTCTATTCAGCTCATATCTCGTATATGTGAGTTAATCTGTATGAGAAATATTATAGTCTAAGCTCACTCTCTCGAATTCACAGATTGGGAAGTGATTCTTCCTTAGCTGATATCTTCATCTTCTTCCCAAGTTGTGCAGTCAACTATATGTTAGATTAGATGTCCAACTAGCCAATTAGTGGCGTGTGAGTTCATAGACTCTTGTATATGACAGTCTTTATATATGATATTCGCGTTTATCCATATGGCATTCTTTAATTTCATTGTGTGTATGATGATTTACAATTGCGTTGAGTAAAGACCTAGAATGCACTAAAGTGTAGGTTAGATGTGATAGTGGGTATGATGGCTATCATGAAACACATCTAATAGTCACTGTGTATTCTGAACTGTTCTTAGTCGATTGGGCCGTCAAAATGAGGATAAGGTCGCCCGAGTTCGAGACTAGTATATGCGATGCAAAGTACCATGTTTCATTGGTAGGGAGCATTGTGATGTTCTGAGCATGCAGATAGATAGTGACCTGGTGATCTATCGAACTACCCTCCTTCGGACTTTCCAAGTGGTTACCATTTGTCGAGTGGATAAGTCCGAGGTCTTGGTTGTACTGATTAGTCCTCACGACTCGAAACGTCATTGAGACTC
>KV015671.1:71790-84010 GCA_001598015.1 Dorcoceras hygrometricum
ATATCCTATGCTATCTGAGGGGATAATAGTGTATAAATCTCTGGCCAGAGTACTAGAAGTTTTTTAGGTAAATGTGTTTACCTAGTTGCACTCGCGATGTCACTATTCGATCTCCAAGATGTATGCATAGCTATCGGATCTATAGCGACTCTCGATTTACCAATGGTCGTTGATCTGATCGGGATATATGGATTGAAAGGACCGTACTGTACGCTAACCACGACCAAATGGTTCTTGCAGGCACTATCAGTGATACCTAGGGGATCATGGGGCGATGTTGCTAAACGCTTTACCATGATCCGATGGGCAAGTCCGGAATTGTGATTCCGGAGCCGCAATGGTTGTGGGCCCACGGCTAGCTGTATCCCTGAACCATTGAGGGTCACACAAGTACTGGATTCGAGATTCCCGCACGGATACTCAGCTCAATGTGTTGAGCATACGAAGAGGATTTTGGAGAGTGCGACTTCCTAAAAGTCAACAGGGGTCAAACCGGGGGCGCTGTTGAGGGGCAAAACGGTCATTTTGCACTAGGGTTCTGAAAAATGGTTTTTCAGATCATAATATTCAGTTTCGGAAACTGATCCGATCGGTCTGATCTGATCGGCGATCGGAGTTACGATGAAGTCTCGGTGATGGAGATGAACTGAATGTTCATCCGTTGGACCCGGGCCCGTTGGGCCGGTCCAAGTCCAACACTAACATCTATTTAAATATAGATTAGACCTCATAATAACACACAAGACTCTAAACCATAACCCTCATCACTTGGCCGCCGCCCCCTCTCTACATCATCCTCGCCGCCGTCGTCGCCGCCGCCGCTTCGCCGGAAAATTGTTTCCGGCCTAGTTTTTCGAGGAGAATCCATTCGCGATAAAATCCTTCAGCCTTCTAGTGCAGGCTGATTGGAGGGAGATCGATTCCGGTCGTGGACCTGATTGACGGATCTACCGCCACCTACCGAGAAGAGCCGGCGTTCTTGTAATTCCGGTTGGAGCCAGGCACAAGTGCCAGCAAGATATTCATTTTGAACACCCTATGAATGTCATAATATGAATTATTCAACGTATTGATCGCCTCCCGACATATGTATTTTATGTTCTTCCGCTGCCTCGCCGGGGGGGCGTGATTCGGATCCCCAACACTATAGTGATTCTACGTTTAAGCTCTCGGCTGTGCACCAGCTCACACCTAGGCATTCGCTCTCAGCTTGTACATCAGCTGCCACCTGAGTGTACTAGATCTCGACTATTGCACATGCACTTGCTCTCTGTTTTTCTCTCGTGCATCACACTTGCCTTTTGTTCACTGTCTTCCTCGATATATAAAGTCTCTGTGCAAATATATCCGTTGCACACAAGTTCCTAGCCGTTGAAAAGACTTCTGTAAAGTTCTGACATAGTTTTACCTTGTGTCCTTTATCATTTAATTCGTTTGCAGGCTTTGTTGACTTTGAGCTCTATCATCATTTAATGAGTTTGAAGCATTTGCTGACTTTGAGCTCTGTCTCGATCAGACAAATTAGTTTGTCTTCTAGTATTCTGAATAAATCTTGTACAAACTAATTCGTCTGAGCTGATCTTTCAGGAAGCTCCTGATCCGATCTGTCTGTTCTATTCTTCTCTCAACTGATATGCTGATCACTCAGTGCTGCTCTGTTCTGATATACTCTAAGCTAATCTATTCTGTTAATCTCTCAGCTGATCTTTTCGTTTCTATCTGTTCTGTACTGTTTCAGCTAGGCGTTCTCAGCTGTTCTGAACGGATGCTATATATACTATGCTGATTCTGTCTGAGCTGCTTAACTGAGCTGCTCTCCCGACCCGATCGATCTGTTCTAAGCTCTGACCTGATCTGAACTGCTTCTCTAAGCTTATCTGATTCTCACTGTTCTTCTAATATGAGCTGATTCTAATTTGTTTTTCCCTTAACTGCTCTAAGCTGATCTCTGAGCTGAATATTGTTCATCTGTTCTGATCTGAAACTGCTCTTCTCTAAGATGTTCACTCTGAACTGATTCATCTGATCTGATCTGTTAAAATGTAAGCTGAACTGTGATCTGCACTTGATCTCTGAACTGAATGATGTTCTCCTGAGCTGAAACCTTCTCTGAACTGGTTTCTTCTGCGCTGATCTTCGCTCTAAGCTGGATCAGTTTGGATGTCGTCTGCTGGACCAGTTTGGGCGTCCCCTACTGGATCAACTTGGACATCTTCTCAATAGCACTCAGTTCTTCGCTTTCAGATCACGTCCAATCTGCTACAGCGCACTTCTTTAGCTCGCAGCTTATCTGCTACAGCGCGCTTCTTCAGCTCGCGTCTGATCTGCTTCAGCTTAGACCTGCGTACTTAATTAAATCGTTAGAAACATAACAACAGGTTTTGTGTTTATCAAAATTAAGATCTGATCTGTTAGACAGATCCAACACTTCTTTTTATCTGAACTTTCTAATCCGAAGCTCCAATCTGATCTATTCACTGAACTATTCTATTCTGGTCTGATCTGAATTGTTCATCTCCAAACTGATCTATCTACTTTTCTGATCTGATTTGCACTTCTAATCTGATCTGTTCTGAACCTTTTTTATCAACTGAGCTAAGCCCTTCTCTTGTACTGTTCAGCCGATCTGATCTAAGCTATATTCTTTTTTGTTCTGTTTCCAGCTTAATGCACACTGAAGTAAACTCATTGAAATATAATAGCAAGTTTGTGTTCATCAAAATTACGATTTATTTGTTTCCGGATCCAACTTCCTTTTCAGTCATATGTTATTCTATTGTGACAATTGCGTGTTACTTATCATCATCACAAAATTTTCACCCCCGGAAATCAAATGATGAAATGCAATTTAAAATTTCACTTTTACGTGGATGGAAAATTTGATTGATATGGATTTAATTCTTATATAAAAGTGTTTCAATTGTTTAGTTAATTTTTATTTTTATGTATCTCCAATCCGTATGACCATATCTTCAGTTTAATATATTTAAGGGAAAAGACCATTTTTGTCCTTTATCTTAACTGTGTTCTTTTTTAGTCCTGCAATTAGTCAAACTTCAGTATTGATCCTTTAACTTTTAAATTTTACCTATTATAATTCGATTTTACTGAATTGACCAATTTTGACATTAAATTGCTGACGAAGCAAAATTAGTTTGATGACATGACAAGAATTTGAGAATTTTGGAATTTAATATAACATTATCCTACTTGGATGATACATCATTGGAAAAAAATTATAAACTATAAACAAATAGTTAAAAAAATAGGGCACAATTAAAAAACATCTACCTCTTCTTGCTAATTTAATCTCGAAAACTACCAATTAAAATTTATTTTGTCTTATTGTGTTATTAATTTTAATACCCGGTAGCCATGTGTAAATGATTCTTCTCTAAATCCAAGAATTTTAATATTTGGTAGTGAATCTCGTCTATATGCAAAAGAACGAGACCATTTAATCCATTAACAATGCAAATTTTTTTAATGGAAATCAAACTATAGAATTGTGCTGCATAAGGTTAATAAGAAGGATAAAGTCAAAATTTCATTGAACAAAAAATCAAATAAATTAATATCACCATCCAAAAGGTTTGGTCAACAAAATAAATTTATTGAAAGTACTACTAGGAGTTATGCATGATTTTGTAATGCATTTTAAAATAGTTTGAACGAAACATCCTCCAACAAGGGGCATGTGCCCTGTTATTCATTTGTTCAAGATTTTTACATTGTTTGAATTGCTGATACATTGATGGGGGAGACGTTGCCACTGGTCCAACATGAATTCCTTCAGTATGCTATTATCATTATTAAACAAGCATTAGGCAAGCATTATTTCATTATTAAATAAGTATTAAAATAATATGGAATTTATATGAAGTTTCAGATAACAAAGTAACTTCAAAATTGTTTTCCCGTAATGATGTTTTCTTCTCACCTGCAACAGTAAAATTCAAAATAATATAAACATGATCTCCAAACTTAAATTTTAATATATAATTATACTTGTAACTTCTTGTTCCTCTGACAATCTGGATCTTGTGTTAGTTGGCTTTGTGGTTCTTCTTGTGATACAACTATATCTTCACTTGTAATTGGATTTGGTGGTGCAATGTTTGAAGTGCAAGTTCTTTTGTTATGGCCCTGAACCCCACATTTGCTGCATTTAATTGTCTTTTGTTGCCTCCTCATGCGATTCTCGGTCAACTTCACATTTTTCCCTCTATGTTATCCCCCCCTCATCTTTTTCCCTCCTCCTTGTTTTTTTTGGTCTCCCAGCAGATCTTCCAATGTTTGGTGGTATCGAAGGAATTTGGATAGCTGGGTTCCATTCATCCCGCCCATTTATTGGCATAATTGCAGGGGCATACACCATCTTATAGTAATCCACCCTGTAACACTTATGTGTAAACTTACAGTATTCTAAATGTTGTGCATCCATAGCACTTAACGCATGCTTGCAAGGAATTCCCCTTAGATCCCATGCTCCACAACCACATGTTCCATGCTCTAGATCAACACTATATTGGCTCCCATCATGACAAGAAACTTGGTAATGAAAATTATCAGACTTGATCGGAATACAATCTCCAATTCTAAAAGAAATTGGTCCATCACTTTCTGAAGTTTTGGACAAAAAGAACTTGTCCATTTCTTCTCAGCTCTATCTCTATTGACTTGCATTCTTTTCATAAGATATTCAATTATCCACTCACACATTGACAGAATCGGCTTGTCCCTTGCCTCCAAGATACGGCTGTTGAAAGATTCACATCCATTGTTGAGAAGCATGTCACATTTTGAAATTTCAGTAAACATTAAACCTCTCGCATCAAAAAATAAAAAAAAACAAATGTTATGTGCAGAATCCTTGAGTTGTATAGAGGCAGCAACTTCCAGCACGTACAAACAAAAGCAACAAATCTCATATCATTCAAATTAGCAAAATATCACAAAACATGAGAATGAAAATATCCCAATCATGAGAATGAAACATAATGTAGTTGTGTGGAGGTTCATCATTCTCCGGTCTTCTAATCTTCATTGCCATTTTTTTGGTGAGATTTGATTTTATTCTTATTTAAATGAGCTGCCATTATTTTGTCTTCATGTCTAGGGTTTTTGAGATTAATTTAGCAAGGAGAGGATATATTTAATTGTACCTTTTTTAACTATTTGTTTATAGTTTATATTTTTGTCCAATGATGTGTCATTTCAAGTAGAATAATTTATATTAAAAATTCAAAATAACCAAACTTCTTGCCATGTCATCAAACTAATTTCGTCTAGTCAGCAATTTAATGTCAAAATTGGTCAATTCAGTAAAATTAGATTAAAATAGGTAAAAATTAAAAGTTAAAGGATCAATACTGAAGTTTGACTAGTTAAATGACTAAAAGAGAAAACAGTAAAGATAGATGACCAAAATGACATTTTTTCCTATATTTAAACCAGATAAAGCATTCTAAATCCTTAATTCATTAATGTAGTAATTTTTAATCCAAACGTTTGGATTCTTCAGTGGAACGAAATTCTATATCCAAACATGGTTTAAACGGGGTATTTCGGAGGATTGTTCTCAAACTTTTACCATGATTGTTATCGAAAGTGAGATTCAATCCACTCAGCAAGATGAAATGCAAATAAGATCCTCGAATCTTTTCTATGAATGTTCTTCTTCATCCTTGTGATAAATAATAACATAGTTAACTAAACATCATCCTGTAAAGTTTCGATTTTGTAATTTCATTTTGTTAATGTAGTTAACAAACTTCATTGTTATAATATTTTTCATATTTGCTATTTAATATTAATATAGTTATTTACTTATTTTAGGTAAGTATTTCTCATGTCTTCCACAGTAATGAGATGTATTCTGTGGATAATAATTAATTACTCTTAAATACTTTTGTCGAGTTTTGAAATACATAAGTATTCAACAAAGTCTTTTATATTTGTTTTTTAAGGTTAATATTAATGGGCTAACCCCCTATATAGGTCAAAGGCCCCTTGGTTCATACAGTTTTTAAATCGAGGGATATGCACGAGTAGAGGAAGAGAACTTATATAACAGATTAACTCCCAGAACATACCAATATTTCAATGGGGAATATGCTTCACACGAGAATCGAACTCGTGAAGTCGGAGAAGGTACTCCCACATTACCCCAAGCCTTACCAACTCTTCTGTGTCCCTGGGGCAACAAAGACTTTTATAGATTTCATGGAATCTTTGGATATTTTAATATTGACTTTTATAAAATTATCTAAAAGTTTATAGATTTTCAAAATTTTAATGGGCTTTTTAACAACTCCATAAAATTATTGATATACAAATATTAATGCATAAAGTACAGCAATGAATGTCGTTGGACATTTGCTTTGGTGATTAGTAATTATGTGTAATATATTTCACGGCTTAAAAAGGTATTGTGAAGCTAAGAAGATCAACTGAGAATATTAGAAAGTTGAAAAGCTAACTGAGGAGATCAGATGAGAAGATCAGAAGAGTTAATCCTCTAAGTGGATCATACGAGAAGAACAACTGAGAAGATCATACGAGAAGATCAGCTGAGAAGATCCGAAGAGTTAATCAGCTAAAAGGATGAGAGATAAGAACATGTGAGAAGATCTGAATAGTTAATCGGCTAAGAAGATTGGACGAGAAGATCAAACGAGCTCAACAACTAAAAAGATCACATGAGAAGATCAGACCAGTGAAATCAAAAATATCAGGTAGTTAAAAACTAGTTGAACTAAAGTAGAGACCATCAAGATCGGGTATCTGAAGACTGGTTGAACTAAAGTAGAGACCATCAGTTTAAGTTCATAACAATTATTTCTAACTTCAAATTAGATCAATATGAGAAAAATCTAAATGATTTAAACCCTTCAAGCCGAGTACGACCATGGATAGGTTCAAGTGCAACAATCTCAAATTAAAATAGTATAAGTTTTTGTAACGTCCCTAAATCCACAATGATAAATCTAAATTTTTGAGGGTTTAATTTGCTACTTCAGTACCCTTCTTTAGCTTCAATTCAGTGATTCAGCTTTCGTCTGAGCTGAGTTTCAAATTAGATCGGGAACTCGATTCGCAAGTATTTTCGGAAGAATGTTTCTATTATGTTTTAAAAAAACGAAAGAAAAATATTTTCAACAAAATTATTACGGTTGGTAGGCGCCAATGCCTTGTGTAAGTACTTTAAACTAACTACACTGTTTTCATCATTTGAGATTATATAAGGCAGTGGAGAGCTCTTCTAAACAACAAACCAACCAAAGATTTTATTTAAAGTTCTCTAAAGCTTTCTATCGTGCTTGGGGGAGATTCAAAGCCGGAGCTATTATGTGCAAACTGTCGTTCAACTTTGAGGTAAGTAACTCTGTTTCTTGCAGTACTTTTGAAAGCATATATTGATTTCTTTCTTGCATGTGTGTGTTAGTTTTAAAGGTTTGAAAAGGATTTTGAATTTTTTCAAACACAGAGATGATTCTTGATGAAGTATTGGTTTGCTGGAGATTTGTTTCAGAAAAAGTTGTTCGAAAATGTTTTACGAAAATTTGAGACAATTTCTTCTTGAAATTTCTGGGATGTACGAAAGTAGCTACAAATTAAAGTTTCTCTGAGCATTTCCAATTATTATGTCGTGCGAATAGCTAAGGATGATGTTCTGAGCTGATAGACAAAGCTGATCTAGTTAGAACTCTATTTTGATCTGATAAGCTTAGCTAATCTGTTCAAACTTCTCCAAGATGTTTTCAGTACCATGGTGTTATTCTAATCTGGCATTATTCGTTCGGTGAAGTTAGTTCTTAGTTTGATCCCCGAACCGTTCCAATTTACACTTGCGATTTTGTTCGGATCAAAAAACCGGTGGTGTCCGTAAGCTCTCACACAACTCACGTAGGCTCTCACACAGCCTAGACACCGAACCCGTAAGTTACGTGCATTTTTAAAAATTTGAACATAAAAGAAGCACGCAACTGCAAAACCAAATCGGTGCAGAGCTGGAACAGCAGCTCTGCGAGCTGGTCCGGATCTCATGATATTTGGTCTCTTCAAATCTTGAGCTGCAATAGCTCAGTGTTCTTGAAAGTTAGTGCACCGAAATACAGATTGAGTTATGAATTAAAATCATGCAGAAACAACTCAAACTGAACTCTTGTAATCGAAAGCCTTTTTAACAGTTTTAAGCATGGTTATTAAATATGCTATTCCTGAATGTAAATGCAATAATCTATAAAGAAATACGGTGCGATTTGTTTATGGAAGTTCGGAACTGAATCTCCTACGTCTCCCCTTCTTCAACGGTAAGGATCCACTAGAAGACTTTGATTACAGCGGCCCCGCTGCAACCCAATCCTACGACCAGTAGCCGCAAGAACTTCTAACAACCACTGCACACCAGCCCGCAAGCTGTGTGTCTAACTTCACTTCTTTACTGCCTCAGTGAGAAGGGCTACACACACTTTTTTAACGTCTTAGTACGAAATACAACTAGACTTGTTTAACGTCTCTGTCCAAAGACTACAATGGAAGTCGTCTAATCTAATCAGCTCTCTCAAATATGAGAGTGAACCGTGTGTGATATTTACAGTGTATACTTAATTTCTCAAGGATAAAATATCACACACTGGGAAGTGCTCCTGTCCGAGCTGGTTCTTCAATGTCTTCCCAGGGTTGTGCTTTCTTCTGTTTTTACATTTTGGTTCGCACAACACTTTTCGAATTTGCTCTTCTCAGCTCATTCTCTACTGTCAAGTCTGCTCTTGATATTTATAGCCAGATGCAGAGTTTTATCCATTGGACACAAATTTGTAGCCGTTTGAAAAGTCTTCTGACATTGTTGTACTTTGCGTCCTTTGTCTTTAAATGCGTCGTAGGCTTTTCCTTACTTAAGCACGTGAGCACTGTTTTGAGAAGAACAATACAAGAAAATCGATTTGAATACTGAAAAGCATTTGTCGTAGTCTTGTATTCAAATCACTTTGCTCGTAGATTTGATAGCATCTGTCATGCTATCTGAGCTAGTTTGACCTTAACCAGCATGCCAGCTTATCTCCATTCTGGTTTGCACTGAGCTGGTCTTTGCATCGAGCTGGTTGCTTCATCGAGCTATTCAAAGCTCTCTTCTTCTCCTCTCGTTTGCAACTGCTCTTGAGCAACTCTTCTAATATGCTCTTGTCATCTGCTCTTGAGCTGCTCTTCGCATACAGGTGCTACCAAGCTGGTTTAGCCTTAACCAGCTTGGTTTTAATATGCTCCCTATATCTAAGCAGATTCTGTTCTTGAGTTGTTCTCTAAGCTGGTCTACATCAGAGTTCTCTGGATCAATGCAGAGATGCAACAACGTGTTTATCCAGCTCGTATTTTTCCATAACAGCTTAGCTCTATGGAGACTGATCGGGTACCCCTTGCATACAGATTCTTCCTCTGCTTTGATCATGGGGGGTTACCTCGAGCTCATCCAGCCTCTCACTAAATCAGCTCGTATATCTCAGTTGACCTCCCAGTTGGTCTCTGGTCTGGTCGCTCAACTGAGTTCTTCGTTGTGAGACCCGAACGTTTATTGGATTAATTGAGTTAATTAATCGGGTTTAGCATAGACCAGATTTGTCTTGAACAGATCTGGGATGTACCATCTTTGAGTTGGTATGCTTGGTGAATAAATCGGGTTAGATTTTGTATCAGAAACAGATCTGGAATGTTGGAGAATTTCCGCAGGAAAGTGATCAGATTTGAGTGTTATTGAGCTTCGGTTGGTTGGTTTCATTCAGATTTGATAGTGAGATCTAGTGGTCGCGCGCTATTTTTGGTTGCAGCGTTAGAGGTCCTTCGCGGGTAGCGATGCGACATCATTTTGGGAGAAACCAGATCTGAGTTGCTAGCATGGTTAGTATTGTTGGGACAGACCCGATTCATTTTCCCGGTTCGTAGTGTTGGGGGTAGATCGGTACGGTTCAGAGATTTCAGTTTTGGCGGGTTTTGTGAGTCAGATATAAGAACGTGATGCGACGCCGTTTAGTGATTCAGATTTGACTAGTGGGATGACGTGTCCTAGCGAGCGAACGGTCTTCAGTGCGATGTCGTTTGGACGAGTTCCAAATCTGTTTTTGTGTAGAATCCAGATATGGAGTGATACTCAGATCTGAGTGAGATTCAGCTTTGAGCCAAGGTTGTCGGTGACTACTGTTCATCAGATCTGAGAGACTTTAGTAGTATAAATTGAGGACTTTGAATTTAGTCTCGCCATTATCTCTTTCCGACACTTAGAAATATTTCTCGAAAGATAACTCTGTCGCGATACCCTAATTACTGTTCACCGTAGCTTATCTTTGTCTATTGACGGCGGTATACAGCTCCGACGGAAGCAAGAGTGGTAGCGCTGGACTCCTCTTGCCAAGACTGTCCTTTCTATACCTCTTTCGTAGGCTTTGGGTTAGCTGGAAGAGGATCGCGAAGGAAGCTTCTCTGTGTAGTCTGTTAGCATAAGCACAGATTTGCTCCTCTGTGCAGGTAACGCTTCAAGTAGTGCTAGAATCTACCTTGTGCTTTGTTTTAGAGCTGTTGGTTGAGTTAGAAGGGTAGGACAGAGCTGGTGGAACTCGTATCTCCCAGTTCTTAAGTTTTGTGCTACTGTCCCTGAATATTTTTTTGTTGTGGACTTAGCAGGTTTCAGATCTGGTTGCTAGTGACTTCGGTTGTGGTAGTTATAGCTCTGAACTGAGGTACGATGTGAGCTTGTTTTACAGCATTGGATTTGGCATGGATTTATGTGTGCTTCTGTGTTGTTATTGCTTACTTCTGTTGCGTTGATTTTGTAAGTTGTGCATTGCATACACGCATTATTAATGTTGAGCTTAGATCTTGTGTAGCTGTGCCTTGTTGTCTTGATCTGTGTGTACCAGGGCTTTTGTTGGAGGCCGAGCGGGTAACTCCCGTGTCCCTCATCTCTCTGCTGGGATCTGTTAGCCACCATGAGAGGAGTGGGTAGCTTCCACATCTCATGTGTTGGGCAACAGCAGGTTGAGTGATTTGATGTGCGTCTGGTACTGTGTTGCGACGAGTGTGTAGCTCCCATATACTCACACACCCCGTGGCCACTATCTTCCAAATGATTGGATATCAGTTGTTGATCTGTATCTTGAGATCCTTTGGCTCCCTGCCTTTGGTTGTAGCCTTGTTCTCATGCATAGCATCTGTTATTATCTATTGCTATATAACTGCTGTATTTCAGTTGCTCTTTGTACTGGGGTTTGACCCTATGTCCCTCTAGGGCTGGTTGTCTTGTTTGCCTGTGTGTGTTTTTAGGTTATCGTGGTTTCTCCGTGTTAGGACAATATTTATAAGTTTTGGTGATAACAAAAATAAGACTAGTTGCAATTGGACAATCGGTTGTCGCAGGAGTTTTATCTATCTACAGTGGTGATTCAGCAGTTGAAGCTTTCGTGAGTTTTCAGCAGATGATATGATTTCAGCAGTTGGTATGCTTTCAGTGGTTGATTCGTATTCAGAGAGTTTCAGCAGATACTTCATTGAAGTGATCAGCAGATACCGTTTTGTGTTTCAGCGTGTTTTGCTAAAGAAGTCTAAACGACAGTGTTTTGATAAGTTAGTACGACGTCGTTGGAGTGCACTGTTTCATTTCAGCAGATGAAGTGATCAGCAGATATTTTGTTTAAGAGATCAGCAGTTGGTTAAGTCTATTTGTTGAAAGTTGCAACGACAGCGTTTGATTAAGTTGCAACGACAGCGTTTGGTTTAGTTGGAACGACAGCGTATTGATTTGCTTTAACAATTCAGCAGAAGCGTTCTTTAGAGATTTCAGCAGATGTATTGTTTCAGCAGATGGCTACAGTGACTTGAACCAGCAGATGCTCTACTTGATATTAACCAGCAGATGCTTTACGAAGATAGCAAAACGGCGTCACTTGAATAAGTTGACACGACATCGTTTTTGCGAAAGGAATCAGCAGATGGAAAAACGTATATGCATATCAGCAGATGAATTCTTCCAAGCGTTTTTCCAGTCGAAGTTCTTAACGACGATAAAGATAGTGCTGGTTTTCAAAGTAATTTCAGGCGCAAGCTCTAAGTGTTTTGAAATACGATCGTTTGCTCTTAAGGAAAAGATTTGTTGGATCGTACAGTTGCCTGGAATTGAGGAGACAAGTTAGGTACTATTTTGGGTGAATAGTACAGTGTACAGTGGCCG
>KV015671.1:138525-154908 GCA_001598015.1 Dorcoceras hygrometricum
AGCTAGCCGTGGGCCCACAACCATTGTGGTTCCGGGATCACAATTCCGGACTTTGCCCATCGGATCATGGTAAGAGCGTCTAGCAACATGGCCCCATGATCCCCTAGGTATCACTGTTAGTGCCTGCAAGAACCAGTTGGTCGTGGTTAGCGTACAGTACGGTCCTTTCAATCCATATATCCCGATCATATCAACGACCATTGGTAAATCGAGAGTCGCTATAGATCCGATAGCTATGCGTACATCTTGGAGATCGAATAGTGACATCGCGAGTGTAACTAGGTAAACACATTTACCTAAAACACTTCTAGTACTCTGGCCAGAGATTTACACACTATTATCCCCTCAGATAGCATAGGATATCCATGCATGTCTGCGAGCGGTGAATCCTCGACAACGATGCATCGACTCCTACATGCATCGGGGTCTCACCCAATCCCGACGCCTTATGACCCCAAGTGAGTCGGCAAACGGGTCAAAGTGAGACGCCTATCATGTAGAGTCTCAATGACGTTTCGAGTCGTGAATCAGTACAACCAAGACCTTGGACTTATCCACTCGACAAATGGTAACCACTTGGAAAGTCCGAAGGAGGGTAGTTCGATAGATCACCAGGTCACTATCTATCTGCATGCTCAGAACATCACAATGTTCCCTACCAATGAAACATGGTACTTCGCATCGCAGATACTAGTCTCGAACTCAGGCGGCCTTATCCTCATTTTGACGGCCCAATCGACTATGAACATGTTCAGAATACACAGCGACTATTAGATGTGTTTCATGATAGCCGTCATACCCACTATCACATTTAACATACGCTTTAGTGCATTCTAGGTCTTTACTCAACCCAATTGTAAATCATTACACACATAATGAAAGTAAAGAACGCCATATAAGAAATGCGAATATCATATATAAAGATTGTTTCATACAAGAGTCTATAAACCCACACGCCACAAGTTGGCTAGTTGGACATCTACTCTAACAGTTAGATGTCGAAGTAGTGAACAAATTTCTTGACGTGTTCTCAGAATACATATCTAGTCTGTCACCAGATTGAGAGCAGTAATTTACGACTGATTGTGTACCTAGTGCGACTCCTATATCTAAGCCACCGAATAGACTTGCACCTACAGAGATGAAAGAGTTAAAGGATAGAAGTCAAGATATAATAGACAAAGGTTTCATTCGTTATAGCACGTCACCATGGGGATCCTCAGTGCTGTTCGTCAAGAAGAAAGATGGGAGTTTGCGTTTATGCATCGACTTTAGAGAGTTGAATTAGTTAACCATTAAGAACAAGTATCATCTCTGTAGGATTGAAGATTTGTTTGATCAGTTACAAGGTGCAGTTGTATTTTCTAAGATAGATCTCCGGTCTAGATATCACCAGTAGAATATTAAAGAAGCAGACATTTACAAGACAGCTTCCAGAACACGTCAGGGGTACCGAATTTTTTTTTTTTGGTGATGCCCTTTGTAAAAAATGCACCTTCAGCATTCAATGATTTAAAGTCAATATTAGGTTATTGTTCCGTGTTTTTCGGACATCGATCAATGATTAGAGTGTTCTAACATTTTCTAGATCAGTTTGTAATAGTATATTTAGATGACATCCTAATCTACTCTAAGAACAGAGAAGAACATTCAGATCAGATTAGACGTGTATTGAAAATTTTGAGGACTAAGAAACTTTTTGCTAAGTTTAGTAAATGTTAATTTTGGATTAAGAAGGTAGTATTCTTGGTCATCTAATCTCTAAAAGTGGTTTGGAAGTAGACCCATCAAAAGTAGAAGCATTTCAAGAGTGGACTGTACCTAATAGTATATAGAGATTCGTAGTTTCTTAGGATTTGCGGGTTATTACCAATGTTTTATTAAATGAGTTCGGAGATAGCTGTTCCTTTAACGTCATTGATCAAGAAAATTTTAAGTATGTATGGACCTGACATGGACTTATCCACTGCCCAAAGTGTCATGTCCAGTGCTCATAATCAAAGATTAAGCACACAATTAGCGATAAATGCGAAAGCTTAAAAGAGGGTTGAAAAATTTTTCGGCCTGATCCAAAAGTAGCGAGTAAAAATATTTGAAAACTCAAAATATAAATACTAGTTCTTCTAAAAAATTTTTACAAACATATGCAGAGCTAACATGCTCACAATACATGTAGAAAGCCAGATAGTAAACAACAACCAATCTCCCAATAAAAAATGAAATGTATATAAATACTCCAACAACAACGTCAAATCATACACAACGAAAACAACTATGCAGGGAATCCCCTGGTAATGACTCGACAATATATAAACATATATAATAACGGGGACACTCGAACAACACCTAATCGGATCTCCACTAGCGGATGCTCCACCTGGCACAGCTGATCCACCTGGATAACTTGTAATGATAACCAACACAATTAAAACAGTCCCAAATGGAAAGCGGACAAACCCCGGTACGGAGATCAATGTAAAAAAGAAAATGAAGTGATATGATATATGCAATGTGTAATGCAGTGCATGTCCGATAACGAGAAATAGTGGATACCAAGACCAGAGTTCATACGTAATTATCAACAGCAATATGTGGCAAAATCATCAAAAATTTGGGAGCTACCCGGGCGTTCCCAATGGAAAACAGATGTGTCTCAGGGTCTACCCGTACTGCAACAACCCGCCACCACCTATCCAGGCCACAACAATCTAAGGGGAGGAAGCTACCCGGTGCATCCTCAGTGCTCTCAATCATGAGTGTGCCAATCAACACCACTCCACGAGAGTAGAGCTCAAATCGGAGCATCAATGCAATAGCTGGCAATAAAATCTCAGGGCCCAATATGAATGTACATGCTCCATGCCATGAGATGTATATACACGATCTTATGTCAAATTAAACACAGGCAACAGCACCATAGGCAACAGATAGCATATCAACATATTCTACGAAAGCTGTCAATACGTGCACCATCCGTACCTCTGTATCTCTTTATACTTCACGCAAGGCTGACAACTTAGGACAATTCACGCACACTTTCAGCTCAGGCATAACATAATAGCAACGATCGTACACACTTCTCTACATATCACGCAAGGCGCTAATCCAAAACACTATGTAGAGAAATCACTCCAGAAACCACAAGATCTCCAGCAATTCGGAAACCTAACCAGAGACTTAGAACACCCTGAACTGAAAACAACTACAACACATCATAATATGTTCCGTCTAAAAGAATTTAGCTCGGGTAAGTAGCCAGAAACACGGCCTAGAGCAAATTAGCTCATACTATCTCAACCCTACTCCAAAATTAACGATACCCGTATCATATAAAACTAAGGAGAAGAGTATCAATTTACAGCTCACGGTTACTGGTACTAAAGAGCCAAAAGGTCGGAAAAAAGTGAAGAACAGCTCCCTCAACTATCGTCATGTTTCCTCATCCGGCTAACCACCAGCCTCAAGACTGGTAGGAAAAATATGGGTTTGGAGAGAGGATTCTATCAGTACCAATCTTGCTCCAAGCTGGGCTGCCAATCTCTGGCTATCGGGAAGAATAGGAAGGTTGGGTGAACAGTGACAAGGGGTTCAAGGGATATCAGCTCAGTCTCTCAAGAACACTTGATATGAGGCTTGCTCGAAAAAATGGCTAACACTTGGTTATATATAACTTAAGTATCCCAGAAATAATCTACAGTAACCACCGTCCAGCACGACCTCTAAGTCGATACCAGCTTGGGACATCCAAGATTCCTCTAAGCTGACTCTAGCTCGCAACATCCAGGCATCTTCTAAGTTGTTCCAGCTCAAGACATACAGATCAGAACATGCTCCTCATTCAACACAGTGCTAAAGTACTCTCGATCAGCTCGAACTACGGTACTATAAGATCAGCTCACGTTAGTAAATCAGCTCAGCGGTCATATGCACAGATCAGCTCACCCTTGATCTGATCCTCTCTAAACTGATTAA
This sequence comes from Dorcoceras hygrometricum, assembly GCA_001598015.1. NCBI lineage: Eukaryota > Viridiplantae > Streptophyta > Magnoliopsida > Lamiales > Gesneriaceae > Dorcoceras > Dorcoceras hygrometricum. The sequence goes on from KV015671.1 coordinate 142,498, forward strand.
CCTGATCAGATTTCCAAGGCCTCACATAAACTGAGACTCTAGAATTAACATTTTGTGAACTTTTTTAACGTCTCTGTCTGAAAGACTACATTTAAATTGATTTTGTTTTCACATTCACTTAGATAATCTGATATTCTCATCTCTCATATATTGTGAGTGAATGTGTGTGTGAGGAGAAATGTTCTAATACAGTGTATTCACTCAATTTTATTCTCACACACTGTCGTCTTCTTTGTTGATCTTCAAGTATTACGACGACGTATGCTGGTGGTGCACAATTTGATATTCTGTTCTGATCCGAAATTGTACTTTATGCAGACATGTAGCTTGAGAGTCTCTCTCACTCTTGTTATCTTTCATCGTCAGTTCGGCTTGTATATATAGCCTCTATACTGACATGAACATTTGACACAATTTTGTAGCCATTGAAAAGCTTCTACAAAAGTTTCTGATGTTATGTCCTTGTCGTCCTTTCATCGTACAATATTAGGTGAGGGTGATCTGTCTAAGTAAAGCTTGTTCAAACTACTTTGTCCGTTCTGAACTGGTAGCCTGTGCTGATCTGATATGGACTCCGCACTGATCTGTTCTTATCAATTAAGCTCTTATCCTGTTGCAAAGCTCCAATCTAATGTGCACAAATAACTATACTGCCTTGATCTGATTATGTTCTAATATGCTTATATTTGAGCTAACTGTTCTCTATAATTGATACACTATTCTCTTCAACTGTTCTGTTCTGATCAGATCTATCTGTTCTGCTAATCTTTTTAGAACTATTCACTTCTTTTTTGAACTGATATAATCTGCTTAACTATTCTGAGCTGTGTTTGAGCTATTCTGTCCGTTCTGTTCTGATCTAAGCTGACACGTTATACTCCAAAATGATCTGCACTTCTAATATCTGAGTTGCTTTGTTCTCATCTGATCTGAACTAGCTCTAGACTGAACTTATCTTCTTAACTCTGAACTGATTTGCACTTCTTCTCAATTGATCCCGGTTCTTTATATATTGTACAGTTCTTCAGCTGATCTACTCGGCTCTGTTTTGATTTGCTCTAGTTTGGCCTGCACGATCAAGTAAACAGTTAGAAACAAAATAACAAGTTTTTTATTAATTAAATTAAGATCTGATATGTTTCCAGGTCCAACAATATCCCCCTTTTGATTAACACAAAACTTTGGATAAGCAGAATGAAAACTGAAATAGATTTCAAAATATTTATCCCCCTTTTTTTCGGAATAAAAAATGTTAAGATATATTGCTCCACCTGAATATAAAACATAAAAATTCCCCATGAAAAATAGCACGAGACTTTCAGTTTTCGAAAAGAAAACATTTTTGTAGGAATGACAATTTGGACAAAACAGAATACGCGATATGAATTTTAAAAACGATTCTATGCTATAGAAAAATCTTAAAGCATTTTTGTAGGACTGGGCGCTTGCCGTTTTACCAAAAGCTATAGCTGATGGTAACAACTCCAGTATTTTAAATCATATAACAACTCAAGCGTCACGGTTCGATCACTGTACCTAACAGGAGAAATTATTGCACCTCAATAATCCCCCTCCCAATATTGCACTCCTTGCAATCAATGCAAATCGAACATGTGACATTGGCTCTGATAATTGCAGAACTGAGGGCTTGTCGCTTTACCAAAAGCTATAGCTGGTGGTAATGGTGCAACTCCAATCTTTTAAACCGCATAACAACTCAAGCAGCATGGTTCGATCGGTCTACCTAACAGGGGCAATTATTGTGTCTAACAATTTTGTAGCACAGATTAGAAGTTTCAACGAGGGCAGTTTTAGACAGAATTGACAGAGCACATGATATTTAAAATTCTAAAGAAGTGCTACTGATTTTTCCCATTTACAGAGACTAAGAGATAAATGACCATCGATTTGCATATGGAAATATCAATGGGTGAATCAATTCCCTCTTTGAATGTTGCTTTTATCATGATCGGACTCCTCTGATATGAATCCAGGACATTGTTCGCGCCACTTCCATATTGAGTTTTTTTTAATTCCTCTTTTATTTCTTCAAAAAGAATTAGCTGCATCTCCATTCAGTTTCATGTGAGTTCTATTGGGATTGTCATTTCCTTTTGAAAACCTTATAGATCAAATTATGCTTTCTGTCTTCTTAGGCCCAAATTTCCTATGAATTTTTCTATCTGTCCTACAGAGAATTCTTGATATCTCTGTAGGCTTGGATTTTTCCTCATGATTCTTTGAACCATATTTTGAGAAATAGTTGTCTGATTTAAAGAAATCAGATAAATCTTCATGTGCTTCATGATGAAACACTTCTCCCTAAGTTGGATTCTGACTCCAATTCTCCATCAGCTCCTTCTTGTCTTAGGATTTCTTCTTATTCATATATACTCTGGGGGAATAATCTCAAACCGGTATACTTGAATTATATCTTGATTGTAAATAGATTCCTTGATATCAGTAGTTGGTTCAAAACACTCGATTCCTTTCTTCTCATTGTCTGATAGTTGGCGGAGATATGTCCCCTAGCTCTGCATGTCCAACAGTTAAAATTTTTAAAACTTTCATTAGCCCTTGTCTGGGCTCTCCTAAAATTTTTCTTGTTGGATATTCTTTCAATGCTTCGAGATGAGCTTGATCCTTGAGAAGAACTTATACTCCTTGATGGTCCGATTCTCAATCCCGAATTATAAGTTCTGGCCTTCTGTCTTTACCGTACAGTCTTTGGTCTCATAGAACTTTTTCTACTTCTTGTATAGGGGTGACTTCTGAAACTCCTTTCCTCTACCTATTCGGCCTACTTCCAACAAGAGTGAGATCATTTTCTTTACAACACAAAGGGGTTAGTTTGTTGATTCCCCTTAATCTATTATAATCATTTTGTGATGATGTCTGATGAAACCATTCGGCCATTTTTCCTTTGAGAACGAGGCCCTTCTTGCCAAAGTATCTGGGTTCCATGGAATGTATTCTCTTATTAAAATTTCCCCCCGGAGACTCGGAATCTTTGCAAAGAAAAGTTGCATTGCTATATGCTTCTACTCTAAATTCCATCTGTATTAGTGAATAACATGATGTATTCATCTACTAGACAGATGTCGTGTAATTCAAAACTGTACAGAGCTTGGGTGCATCTTTATTCTTCTTTGTCTCTTGCTATTAAAATACCACCCCTACAAATTGTTCTTTATAAAGGGTAGTCATTCTTCCTGCGATCTCGCTAAAAGTTTCTCAACCTAGGACTGATTATTTGTTTCTGCCGAGGTCATATCCCGTGCGATTTTAATTTCTTCCATTAGGCTCATTTCTAATAATTTAATGAATCATTCTTTATTGAGATCCAGAGTTCCTGCTGCGATTCTCATAGTTGATGTCCAATCATCATTGATATCTTCTCCGTTCTTAAAATCCAGAACATCAAGGTTAAGCATAACTCCATATGGATGTATTGGTTCCAGGACAGATTTTGCATACAATGTTTGATGCAATGGTATTTGTCTCATCGTTAACCGTGTTCCTGCTTGATGGAATTCTCCTCCAACCCAAAAATCATTCTGGGTTTCTTTCATGTTTTCATCATAGGATCCTACACTTGATCTTGGTGGTTCGAGGGTAACAATCCTTGGAACAATGGGTTGATCAAACCCTATTATGTTCATTTTTAAATCTATGACCTTCAGATTTGTAAAAGATTATGCAAGGTCTTGTAGATCATCGTGACCAATATTTTACTTGTCATCAAGATATATTATCTTCCCGAGACATTTTTAATAATATTGATCACTTTGTCCTCATCGGTTAAAGATTTTGTACCACTTTGGCCTGTCCTTTTTATGTAATAAGGGTTATGTGCCAAAGATGGTGGTAACCTTCCTCACGAAGTCTTGCTACTGAAACTGGGTAAATATTCCAAATTCTGGACCTTTGTTTGGATTTCCCTTAAGGTGTCGAGAATTTATTCTTGTTTCTTAAGAATTTCTTCAATTGTTGTGGTACATACCATTGGCGATTGTCATAATTTTGTACCATTATTTGAATTCTCCTAAGATCTCCTGAAATCTTAGAGTAATCTGGCATTATTTCTTAGAAATAAGTACTTTGAATCATTTTCTTGTACATGTTGGAGCTCCTGCATTTCCAGATGCTCCTGTTGTCTAGCCTTGGTTAGATTTTCTTCTCTCAAATATTCCAAAATATTGGAATAAATCCTAAAGAGAATAAATCTCGAACATAGTTTCGAGTCATAATTTTTGAAATTTTCTCGTCAAGATTAATTATGCATAATAATTTAAATAACTGAAAAAAAAAACCATAGGCTCTGATACCATTTTCAGACATAATTCAATAATAAAAAGGTAGAAAAGTTTACGGTTATTTTGGGTATTTTTAAAAATATTTTGACCAACGGGGAAAAAAGTAATCTTTGGATTAGGCACCTGGAACAAAGAATTCTGACAAGAGACTGATTAGTAAGTTAAGGTTTTGTTTAGGGATTTTTCAATAATTTTTCCTTAATTTATATATGTCGTATGCAAAGCAATAATACTATTCATTATCAAAAATATTCAAATCATAATTTGGTGTATGGTACTGGTGTGACATTGTCGATTTTCATGTCCCTCAGAGAATACTATACTTTGTGCAATTTCAATATGTGTCCAAATATATCCTTTACATACATTAAATAAGGAAAAAATGATAATTACAAGAACTTATTTTATTTTTCACATAGAAAAGCATAAACTCTGCCCACAAGATGTAACATATACTGCTGTCTAGATCATGTATTCGAATGCATTTGAACATTAATTAAAATGGAAATTTGTTAAAAATCGTATCCCCATGAATTAACTAGACATGACAACGTGTTATTAGCGTCCAAAAATTCGATATAGCCACATAGGAAAACTAATTTATTTTGAAAGGGTAAAATAGACTTTTACTTCTTGTCATTACTGTTATTTTCCTACCTTTGAGATTCTTGCGGGATTTTGGTCCAAGAGGAGTTTTTCGGAGGGATGTACCCGAGCACAGTAAAAGTTATGATGGGAAAGGATCAGATCGCTACGTGACATTTAAAACCAGCACACAGCCACGCACGATCTGATCGAGAATAAAAATTCTCGTCGAGTTGCAATAACTCTGGTTCTTGAAAGCTTTTGAGCATCGAGAGTACATCGGATTTGTTTTGATAAAATCATGCGGAAGTAACCCAAAATTCTTCGTAAAAATGGAAACTTGATTAAAAATAATTTAGAAAATATGTATGCAGTAAAGTGGTAAAATAGTACGCTGGGATTTGTATATGGAAGTTTGAAGCCAACGCTTCTATGTCTTCCCTTATTCCAAATTGGAAAGCTTTCACTAGAAGACTTTGATTTATACAAAGCTGAACAAACTCACTCACCTGAGACTTACCACATTGCCCAAGCTGAACTTCTAGACTCCACTCTGTTCTCAACTATGTTCACTTGTTTAACGTCTTCGTGCCAAGACAAAACCGGTTTGATTTGATTTACATTCACTCTAATTTGTTTTGCACATGCTATTTGTGAGTGAATATGTGTGTGTGTGAGAGAGAGAGAGAGAGAATTAATCTATTTCAGCGCATATTCTCACATATCACATCACACACTGTTATCTTCTTCATGATCTTTAAGTTCAACACGACAACATCTGCTGGTGGTTTATAGCTTGATATGATGTTATGATCCGAACTTGTACTCTGTGCACACACGCAGCTGAGAGTCTCTCATTGACAACTTGTTATCTTCATCAGCTCATTGTATATATAGCCTTCAATATGATATTACTGTTGGACACAAGCTCCTACCTGTTGAAAGCTTCTACAAAGTTTCTGACATTGTGTGCTTGTTGTCCTATTCTTCCTACAAGAGTGGTTGAGGCTATTAATTATCTTTTATTGCTCTGGAACTGTTGTAGACGTGTCAGAGCAAATCAGTTGAACCACTTCAATTTAATCTTCGAGTAATGCTTGTTCAAACTGCTTTGTTCATCTGATCCGGTAGCCTATGCTGATCTGATGTGGACTTTGCTCTGATCTATTTGTTTCAATTAAGTTCTTCTCTTCTTATTTGAACTGATCTGTTGCAAAGATCCATCTGATCAGCACAAAGAGATACACTGCTCTCATTCACTGACTGCTCTGAACTGTTTTTTGCTAATATGATTCTAATCTGCTCTTCTCTATTCTATGCTCACCTGAACTAATCTGTTCTATTCTGAACTGTTCATTTTTATTCTTTCTAAACTGACTGCTCTTCTCCTCTGATCTATTCTGCACTTCTAATCTAATTTGTTCTACTGTTCTGAGCTGATCTTATTCTAGTCTATTCTACTGCACTTTTTCTCATCCGAACTGCTCTAAGCTGTTCTATATTGTTTTGATCTGAATCGCTCTGCTATGTGCATCTACCCTAAGCTGTTAATGTGCTTGCTCACTGATCTGAACTGCTCTGTGCTTCAACTGAACCGATTCATCTAACGTGAACTGTTTCTCTAAACAGTTCTTCTTCTAAAATAAGCTTAGCTATGTACAGTTCTTCAGCTCTCAGCTCATCTGATCTGATCTGATTCCTGCGTACTCACGTAAACTGTTTGAAACAAAGCAACAGATTTTGTATTCATCAACATTAAGATATGATATATTCCACATATCCAACAAGTTATCAATTTTTAGGAAAATTTTATAAAATTCGGCAATAAAAAGATCAAAAATTTTGGGAAGAGGAATAATTCTTGAGGGTTTACAATCTAAATATTTTTTGTGTAGCTGAAACAACCCAAACTACTAGAAATCTGTTTTTTTTTTTTTGCAAACTCAAAACATAGAGTCACGTTGCGATAAAATAATAATTAACTCAACAACAATTTTCAAAATTCAACGTTGTAAAGATTTTCAAAAACAATAAACATTCCTCAAAAATTTCCGATAAAAATTCTCATAACAGTCTTTTGCGGAAGCTATAGGTCTCGGGAGTGTGCTGACTAGGTCCCGGGCTCCTCAAGCGTCGTCGCCTCAAACCTCAACATCACTCTCACCTGCACACACTTATATCTAGTGAGTCTAAAGACTCAGCAAGCTCAAACCTTATAACAAGTACTACATCAACATGCATTAAAATAGCAATATCAAAAAATATGTTTTAAACTTCAACACCAGAACTTTAAACAAACTTTAAACTGTAAATTTTGAACTTTAAACATCATCGTCAAAAATCTTTAAGTAAACTTCTGCCTCAAATCCTCAAACTATACGTCATGGCATGTAAATAATGTAAATCCTCAAAAATAACATTTTAGGTGAAGTTTGCTCATTGATGTGACCCCTCTGTTCGCTTGATCAAGCTATAAACCATAGTACTAAGCTAGAATAGCTCTACGGACCTCTTGCACCGTAGTCACTATCCCCCTATAATATGGTTCTACGGACCTCATGCGCCATATTCACCATATTCATCTACATCTTGGTCACAGTCAACTCGCATTCCTCAAAATAATTTTCTTCCTTTTCTTTTAAAACATCAACATCACGTCTCATGACATTAACATCATAAAAATTCATTATTTTCATTTTCAAAAGCTTTTATTCCCATAAAAATTTTTGCGATGCGTAAGAAAATATAGAAAATTTGATCCAAGATCAATTGGAACCGTTCTAGGCTTCTCGACGGGCTACTCGGACACCGTACGGTCTCAACGAGTCATCGGACAAACCCAAACTCACCACAATCAACCCAAGCCTAGAAAATATAATTTTAGACATCTTAAAAATGTTTACAAGCCATAAACATACTGTTCAGATGCCTTCGGGGTGCTGTCATGACCTCTAAATTTTCAGCGCTAGAAGCTGCCTCTTGTTGGCTCCTATACGTATTTGTACGCCTTCTAACTTAAATACCCTCAACTCCCAGCCCATGAACTCAATTTAGAATCTACCTTACATGTTTTTGGATCTCTAAAAGAGGACAAGGTACTAGAAATAGCATCAAGGCGCACAACACAACCCTACTTCCTCCTAACCTCGCCTCATCTCATCCAATGGGATTGTATGCGCATTGCCCCTCCCTCACGACTCCACCTCCTCTCCAACCCAACCAGCTCGCGAACAGACCACTTAGGGACCCTCTAAGATACATCCCAAGCCCTGTACCAGCCCTCTAGTGACTTAAGCCCATAATACTCGACACAAGTCACCCGCTCACAACCCTTCCGCCATGGCGCTCCATGCGGCTTCCCTCGACTACAACAACGACCAGCCTTGGCCAACCGTTTGGGCAGTCCTAATACCGACCTCACCCACTCCTATAGACTCCTCCTAGGACTCTACCACGTCCCTGTTCAGGCCATCAAGCCAGCCCTCTTCGCAACAGCACCCAAAAGAACTGAAGCCCCGTACCCGGCAGCAACATGCAACCGAACCCTCACACCGCTCAACCCGACGACCAGCCCTTCTTCCCAACGTGATAAACCTTCCAAACCCAACCTAGAATCAGTATGAACAACTCCTAAAGGCAGAAGCATCCCCTTGTACGTCCAGCAACATATAGGAATCAAATTTGGTCAAGAAACACCAAGATATGACATATAGCACCATAGCATCGAGCCATGCCTTCAAGAAAAGAATTTTAACCAATTTCCACGCATATATACATCAAATCATGCTTATTTTAATCTGATTGTGGCAGAAAACGAGATTTAAATCTTACCTTTGGTTGTAAAGAATGCGAATATACATTACCAGAGGCATCGGAATGAATCAGGATACGAATTTCCTACAAGCTTGCTCCTTGGAGTCTCACGGTCAAACCTAGGTCTTTTTAGGGGAGACAATTCGGCCACTATGAGGTAAAGAATCTGACGGAGGCGTGCATGAAGTGTCTTCCAAGGGTTAGGATAGTTAAATAGGCTTTAGGTGCTAATTAGGTCCACTCCTTAATAGTTTAATTGCCCAATTATAAGCCCAACTTAAATATTAATCATACTTACTAAATTAATTCATTTTGTGGCCTAAAGAATTGTAAATTTTGTATAAAAAGCTTACCCACTCAATTGCAAAGAAAATCGGTTAACGAACATAGCACTCAAAAAATTGGATTTTTGCCTATCCACTATCCAAACATTAAATTTATCGATAGAGAAATATTTGGTTTTCTAAAATCTTTAAAATAAATTTTGGAACAATTTAAAGGCACCTCCATCATCCCCGATCATCCCTCCATGGCTCGGCACCGGATATTCACCTGAAATTATCAAAACTCGAGAAACACATTTAAATTTCAAAAATAAATCACCATTAATATTTTAAAACCTTAATTTAAGTCATTTAATCTTTTATCATATGCATGTGATTTGCGTGATCAGATATCGGACACTACAGTAGCATTTTTTAAATCTTATGTTTGAAATAGAAGAACACACTAATCATCGTTCACGTCACACAAAAATATAATCTGAGAGGCGGATAGGGTTCAAGGAAGCTAGGGCCTCAATTTCAAAGTTTTTGGGACTGATCTGGATCGTGATCGTGGTGCATACCTTATCGAAGATTGCCTCTCGACCATCGTCTCTATTTTTAAGGCAGAATTCAGTTCCTTGTTGTATCTCTGAATCTGTATTATGTTACGTACTTGTTGTGACGTCCGAATTCATGTCTGTCCTAGTGTTTCAAATTACTTAAAGTCTGGGTGAGTTTGTGCATCGGATGCATGGGATGCAGGTTGGTGTAGCGTTTTCAAAAAAAACATATGGGAGGAAAGGATATGTGGAGGTCGCTTGAGTGTAGTCAGACTTACGAAAGCATGATAGCGGCTTACGACACCGATCCTCCTGTTTAAACACTATGAAGCACATTGGTAGTATTCATGCGTGTGTTCCTATCCGTTCTGAACTGATAGGTTGAAATGGACTTATTCAAACTCCGTTTTGATCTGATAGGTCATGCTGGTCTGATCCAAACTCCTATTTTATATGTTCGAATCTGATCTATTTTATTCTGATTTGATCTTATTGGCACTTCTAAAATTGGACTAATGAACTGATCTAATCCGATCTAAACTATTCTGAACTACAAATGGCTCTAATATCTTATGTTCCATTCCAAACTGATAAACTGGTCTGATTTGCACTTCTAGCATGTTCTGATATGAGTCTTTCTTCTTAGCTGAGCTCAACTCTTCGTTTGTACTATACAGTCTTCAGTATCAGCTCTAAACTGATTTGACACATCCAGCTGGCACCCGAGTAAAGAGATTGGGAATGAAATATCAAGTTTTGTATTCATCAGGATTAAGATTTGATCTTTATCCATACCTACCAGCTTGGTTGTGTATGTGTTCCCAGTATTTAAAAAAAAGGGAAGAAAATTCTTAAGCGGATCGTGTGTGTATGCATGACTCTTTCTTTTTATTCAAATGGTGTAGGTGTCTAAGGGCTGTGAGCATGGGTGACTTGAGGTTTTGAAAAAAATAAAATATGCACCAATTGCATTATTGAGGGATTTTTCTTCAGAGAAGAAAAGAAAATTTTAAGGAAAAATTTTGAGGCTTTATATGATTCATGAAAAAGTTATGACTGAACTAATGGGTGTGTGAATGATGGCCCCACCAACTTACGGACATGTCAATGTCGACCGTTAAGAAAAAATTTTGAGTTTTTATATAGTTTGTGGCAAAGTTATGACTGAACTTACGGGTGTGTGAATGTTGGCCTACCAAATTACGGACATGTGGATGTAGAACGATGGATCGTGGTTTCCCGTCAACTTGACTGATTACGGCGCATGAATTTCGACCTTCAGGTCGGGGTATCCCGCCAACCCTGGAACCAGGTAAGCTTGATCAAACGAAATATGACAGATGACTGAAAGAAGTTTCTAAGTCACACTTCATAAAATAAAAATGATGGTTGATTAAAGTATTTTTGACGGATTTTATTTTACGACCTTTTTATTCGAGAAAGTATGTAATGATTGTTACTTTATTTGAAAATTTTACACATGTGCATGTCAGGCCTCGTGCTCATATCAGAGATAAAACATACAAACACATGCGGAAGCTATTAAAAAGCGGGTAAAATTTTCGCTTTTGGCCTGACGGTTTAAAAAATATAATTTAAAATAGAGCAATACTCAAAATATATCTCAGTTTATAAAAACAACCAACAGTAAAGCATAACCATAACAACACATGTATCAGACTCCAACCACAAAATACAACGACAAAGCGCAGGGCATCCCCTGGCTAAGAATACTGATACATATAAATATGCTATACGCCACTGAGATACTCTAACCAGCTCCTGGGGCGCCACCAGCTGGGTTAAAACCACGACCAGCTGTAAAACCTGGGTTTCCTGAAAATAACACAAATAGGGAAAATAGCCAAGCCCCAGAGGGACATGGGGTCAAACCCCAGTACGGAGAGCAACTGTAAAACAGCAGTAAACAGCAAGAATAAAATGCAGATGCTATGCATGAGAAAGGAGACAACAGCTCAACGGAATCTGCAACAGAATATGTGGTCACCGTGAGTGTAGGACATGTGGGTTCTACCCACTCAACCCTACTCGCCCACCCTTACCAGATGCATCAACAACCCAACCTATGAACTGTGGTAGCTAGCCACTCGGCGCATAGGGGAAATGAGAGTGCGGAATCACCGCTCGCCCTTGCATCCTGGTAAGAAAACAGAGAAACAACAACGAACAAAGACTGCAATAGCTGAATGGAATGCGTGTATGCAACGTGCTAGAACAACAAACATATAACCATATGCAACACAACAATTACACACGGTAAGCATACACATCTCTCACACAGAGCAACAACAGTGCACGGCAATCCAAACACAGCAATCTCGCAATTTATCCAAGCCAGGTTTCACGCTGAATTACAAGCTCGAGATCCATACCTCTTATTCCTGATTTACCCAAATCAGATTCCTAAAAGGACCGTAGTAAGTCACGGCCTGCACAAAGTCTGCGTACACAACACACGGTCGAAAGACAGTAGCTTCGAGCTTTTGTTCCAGCCAACGATTGATGGATCTGTGTAAACGGATACAGATTGAATTTTGAATTACACAAAACCTATTACTGTGTTTCTAACAACTCTACGTATTGTGCAAATAATAGCAGGTTCTATAAGAGAGTTTTGGTCAGAAGTGTTAAGATCATCGAAGAGCAGAAGAGAGAAAATTGACTAGTCTGGCAGACGTATGAAGAGAAGCAATCAGCTGTTGGATTGAAGAAAAGTGAAATCTGGAACGCTAAAGGCTGGAGAAGTCTGAATATAAAGATAGGTGAAATCTAGAGATTGAATGAAGATGAAAATCTGGTCAGAAGCAAAATAAAGATAATGAAACAGAAAAAAGTTTGAAAGTGTACGAT